>JACXGM010040500.1:0-10302 GCA_016801145.1 Umbra pygmaea
CCTGATATAATGTACACAGATCAGCCATAACATTATTAGGGCTCAGGGGTAGGTCCTGATATAATGTACACAGATCAGCCATAACATTATTAGGGCTCAGGGGTAGGTCCTGATATAATGTACACAGATCAGCCATAACATTATGACTGTGGTATGTGGCACCAAGATCTTAGGAGCAGATCCTTAAAGTCCTGTAAGTTGTGAGGTGGGGCCTCCATGGATCGGACTTCTTTATCCAGCACATCCCACAGATGCTCGATTGGATTGAGAACTGGGGATTTTGAAGGCCAATACACCTCAAATTTGTTGTCTTCCTCAAACCATTCCTGAACCAGTTTTGCTTTGCGGCAGGACGTATTATCCTGCTGAAAGAGGCCACTCCCATCAGGGAATACTGTTTCCATGAAAAGTCAATGCAAATGACAGTCGGTATAATTTTCAAGTCACCAACTGTTAGGGTATAAGTCGAATTTAATTGAAAACAGTATTTTATCAAAAATAAATAACTCTAAATGCACTGTTCCAAATTACTAGAGTTTCAAAACATTTTATAGTTTGTAAAGTACTAAAAATGGTCATTTGTTGAATTTGCAGCATTAGGAGGTCATTTTTACTGAAATCAAAAGCTGTTTCAATCAAACACATCTTAACAGGGCAAGTTACAGGTTAACATTCAACCCCTTCTTTGATATCACCTTCACAATTCTTGCATCCATTGAACTTGTGAGTTTATAGAGAGTTTCTGCTGGAATTTCTTTGGCTGTCAGAATAGCCTCCAGAGCTGCTGTTTTGATGCGAACTGCTTTCCACCCTCAGATCTTTTGCTTGAGGGTGCTCCAAAGGTTCTCAATAGGGTTGAGGTCAGGGGAGGATGGGGGCCACACCATGAGTTTCTCTCCTTTTATGCTCTTAGCAGCCAATGACACAGAGGTGTTCTTTGCAGCATGAGAGGGTGCATTGTCATGCATGAAGATGATTTTGCTACGGAAGGGCACAGTTATTCTTTTTGTACCATGGAAAAAAGTGATCAGTCAGAAACTCTCTGTACAACATTGTAGACCTGCACCAGGCTGGGAAGACTGAATCTGCAATAGGTAAGCAGCTTGGTGTGAAGAAATCAAATGTGGGAGCAATCATAAGAAAATGCAAGACATACAAGACCACTGATAATCTCCCTTGATCCAGGGCTCCACACTACATCTCACCCTGTGGGGTCAAAATGTTCACAAGAACGGTGAGCAAAAATTCCAGAACCACGCGGGGGGACCTGGTGAATGACCTGCAGAGAGCTGGGACCAAAGTAACAAAGGCTACCATCCGTAACACACTACACCGCCAGGGACTCAAATTCTGCAGTGCCAGACGTGTCCCCCTGCTTAAGCCAGTACATGTCCAGGCCCGTCCGAGGTTTGCTAGAGAGCATTTGGATGATCCAGAAGAGAATTGGGAGAATGTCATATGGTCAGATGAAACCAAAATGGAACTTTTTGGTAAAAACTCAACTTGTAATGTTTGGAGCATAAAGAATGCTGAGTTGCATCCAAAGAACACCATACCTACTGTGAAGCATGGGGGTGGAAACATCATGCTTTGGGCCTGTTTTTCTGCAAAGGGACCAGGACGACTGATCCGTGTAAAGGAAAGAATGAATGTGACCATGTATCGTGAGATTTTGAGTGAAAACCTCCTGCCACCACTAAGGGCATTGAAGATTAAATGTGGCTGGGTCTTTCAGCATGACAATTTACCAATAAATTCATAAAAAATTCTACAATGTGATTTTCTGGATTTATTTCTCATTTTGTTTCTCATAGTTATGATAAAAATTACAGGCCTCTTTCATCTTTTTAAGTGGGAGAACTTGCACGATTGGTGGCTGACTAAATACGTTTTTGCCCCACTGTATACAAAAAATGTCTATGGTTAAAAGAACATGACATTGTTTACAAGAGCACAAAATCTACATTGATCTAGCCTCTTCATTTTGCTTTAAAAGTGCACCAGATTAATTGTTTAAGTTTAAAATTAAAAAAAGTTCTTCCGGGGGAGCATGCCCCTAAAGGGTCTGGGGTTCGCTGTATCATTTTAACCTTTGTTTAACTCTGACCTGTTTGCATCCCTGAATAATAATAATAATAATAAATAATAATAATTATAACAGTAATGATCTATAGTGAACATATTCTCATTTATACCCAAACTATAATTCATGTGTTCTATGTGAAATTCTATGATGTTCTTTGCATCTGATTTCAGCCAGCGAATGTTTCAACATCAGAAGCAGAGGACATCTCCAAGAACCCTGACCTGAGCTTCTACCAGATGATTTACGGCTTGGTGGTGGTTGCCATGGTGGCCTTCAGTGTCATAAAGGGCTACTCTTTCACCAAGGTCACATTGCACGCGTCCTCCAAGCTCCATGATTCCATGTTTAGAAATGTAAGAACACAATACTGTTTTTTGTCAATCACACTCCACACCATATAAAATAATTATGAACCTCGAAGACTACAGGTGAAAGGGGGCATCCCTGTCTTGTTCCACATAAAACATCATCATAAGCCTAATGCAGTCTCCTGTGTTTCATCATAGGCCTAACTTATGAAATCTAACCCTGACCTCTTTGTGCTTCAGCAGCCTTCCCTTAACCCTGGGCCTTGTATTGTAGCAAACCCTTCTCATAACTGTAATGCTTGTGTTTCAGATCCTGAGCAGCCCTATGAGTTTCTTTGACACCACCCCTACAGGCCGCCTGGTAAACCGCTTCTCCAAAGACCAAGATGAGGTGGACACCATGCTGCCCTTCAACATGGAGAACTTCCTGCAATTTTGCCTCATGGTGACATACATCATGGTCTCCATCACAGCGGTGTTCCCTCCGATATTCATCGCTATTGGGGTTATTGGGGTCATTTTTGCTCTCATTCTTTAGTGAGTCATTTACCACCACTAGTGGATATTGTAGTAATTGTTATTATTTTCATTGTCATCAGCATCAATATTTTATGTTTGTTAATGTTTTCACCTTGTCATCACCACCATCAGTTTTTTGTGTTACTGTCATCTCTATCATCACTATTAATCCTATTGTTGTCATCACCATCATCTTAGTGACTTGCGTTATTGTCATCACCCCATCATAAATGTTTGTGTTATTGTCATCACCGTCATCATAGTTGTTTTTGTTATCGTCTTTAACATCGTCATAGTTATTTATGTGATTGTCATCACCTTCATCATTGTTAATTCTGCTACTGTCATCACCATTGTCGTTGATGTTTTTTATATGGTCATTTTTTACATTTCTGGCTGTTTGTTTGTGTTCCATTCAAAGTATATTCCAGAGGAGTATCAGAGAGATGAAGAGGATGGAGAATGTGAGTCGGTCCCCCTGGATCTCCCTGACTACATCCACCATTCAGGGACTCAGCACCATCCATGCATACAACAAGAGAGAGCAGTACATTCAGCTGTAAGGCATCTCCTTAGTCTCCTAACCCAAACATCATAACCCTTTTATTTACTGACACTTTACCAAACATTGATCTGTAAACAAATACTTTAAACCAAACCAAATCTATAACACTAAACCTATCACTAAATCCCTGTATAGTGTGACGGTGAGGAATGAGGCACGGAAACAGACGCAGGCAAATAGCATAATTTCTCAAATAAAAACCGGTAGTCAATTAAACGCCTGGCCTCTAATAGTGGCCAGGGGCGTGGTCAACACAGACGTATAAAAGCCAGTCTTAAATAAAGGCCAGGGAAAAATTTCAATTGGATAATCTCCTAGGTGCCTTTCAGATAATGTGCATTCTAGTTAAGCATAATGTACATTTCTACCACTTTAATTTAATAGATTCAACAATATATTCATGCAATTTTCAGATTATGCTACTTATTTAAAGCAGTGATACTCACTGCTCCATGCGAGTCACCATTCCGTAGGTTTTTGTTTCAAACGTAATTTAGCACAAGTGACGCTACTCATTACCAGGATGAAACGCTAACCCAGGGTGGTTGCAACTCGGGTTGGACGGAATATTTACAGAATGGTGGCTCGCGGGTCCAGGAATGATCATGAGTATCGCTAAGTATTATTACCGGTATTTCAGTCAATGCGTCTGTATGTTTTACTCAGCCTGGTGTTGTTGGTATTAACGTAGAGGTAGATGGCAGTAACTACATTGGAAATAACACGGCTCCCATTCAGTGCAAACGACTGAATCTTCAACAACTTTTTTCAACTACTTATTTAAACAGTTACAAGAAGTGTTGATATTGCATTAACAACATAATGCGGCAATAAAAGGGCAAACTGGAACAAGGATGGAGAGTAAAATATAGCCAATTATACTTATCAAACAGAGGGAATTAGAAATAAAGGCCGGCCTCTAAGAAAAGCCTGCTACAAATAAAAACTGGTTACCTTCTGCAGTAGAGGTAAATAAAGAACCTGGCTTTTGAGGAATCATGGTATCACCATGTTTACTATAAGTAATAGTAGTCTTTACACTCAAAGGAGGAGAGACGAAAGAGACACGACACAAGTGAAAATATTATGACAGTGACTGAACAGGCCATGGTAAAAAAGGGTGGTGATGAGAGGATGGTGTGCAGGTGCACGGACGCTGATTGGGGTGCGTTGGATTCTGCTTCCCTGGGTTGGCGTGCTAGTGTGCTCAGATCAGTGGCTCAGGTGACCAGCGACTCCCATCGCCAGAGGGGAGCAAGAGTTGAAGACTTGACATATATTTAACTCTATTTAAATCTAACTAACATGACTTCTTCGAACACTGCCAACCCTGTTCAGGTCACCTGAATCAAAAAAGTCAATCAATCTTGAAATTACTCACCTTTATATATACAGGGTAAACAGGTGTCTTTTACAGGGCCCTGTTACAACAATATAAAATATCAACAAAAAATAAAACACAATAATAGTATGAGTAAAAGTATTGAAAAAAATAAAAATATAAATCACTGGCATAGTAAAAGAAATACACATTAAGAGAAACATTCACATATAATGTTGAATAGATAATGTAATCTAGTAGATTAATCTACATGAAATTATAGGCACAATATATATCCGCAGGAGGTTAAGCATTTTCCAAACCCACAAATCTCTCATAACAAGACCGAATGAACACTAGACTCATTGAGAGCTCAGGAACTGTTGTCTCTGTTGTGCTCAGCTAGTAAGTGGTAAAAAGCTAGTAAGTGGTAAAAAGCTAGTAAGTGGTAAAAAGCTAGTAAGTGGTAAAAAGCTAGTAAGTGGTAAAAAGCTAGTAAGTGGTAAAAAGCTAGTAAGTGGTAAAAAGCTAGTAAGTGGTAAACAGCTAGTAAGTGGTAAACAGCTAGTAAGTGGTAAACAGCTAGTAAGTGGTAAACAGCTAGTAAGTGGTAAAAAGCTGTAGAGTAATATTTTTGTTGATCGATTTCCAGGTTTAAGGACCTGAGTGACAACAACTCCAACCACTTCCTGTTGTTCAACTGTGGAACGAGGTGGCTGTCCTTCTGGTTGGACTTCATGTCATCATTGATCACCCTGACAGTGGCTTTGTTTGTGGTGCTCAGTCCCCCAGAGACCATCAGTCCTGCACAGAAGGGTTTGGCGCTGTCTTATACCATACAGGTAGAACGTTGGTTACACTAATCAATCTACTGCACTGGGCATATATATATGTATGTTTATATATATTGAATTGTCTTGCAGCATCTCTGTGATTTTAGTTCATCATTACACTCTGAAATAGATCTGCTAAGTTATCTATTGTAAAGTTGACTGGCATTGACACAGTTATATTTACTATTTACACAATTATAATTACTATGCAATGCTGCCATCTAATGTAACAAGATGTTGTCTGTGTATTTCAGTTTACAATTATGTTCTAGTGTTGTTTTAAGTTGATCTGCTTGTGTTCAGTTAACAGGTATGTTCTAGTATTGTCTGTAGTTGACATTATTGGTGTTGTTCAGTTAACAGGTATGCTCTTGTTCAGTTAACAGGTATGTTCTAGTATTGTCTGTAGTTGCCATTCTTGGTGTTGTTCAGTTAACAGGTATGCTCTTGTTCAGTTAACAGGTATGTTCTAGTATTGTCTGTAGTTGCCATTCTTGGTGTTGTTCAGTTAACAGGTATGCTCTTGTTCAGTTAACAGGTATGTCCTAGTATTGTCTGTAGTTGACATTATTGGTGTTGTTCAGTTAACAGGTATGTTCTTGTTCAGTTAACAGGTATGTTCTTGTATTGTCTGTAGTTGACATTATTGGTGTTGTTCAGTTAACAGGTATGTTCTAGTATTGTCTGTAGTTGACATTATTGGTGTTGTTCAGTTAACAGGTATGCTCTTGTTCACTTAACAGGTATGTCCTAGTATTGTCTGTAGTTGACATTATTGGTGTTGTTCAGTTAACAGGTATGTTCTTGTTCAGTTAACAGGTATGTTCTTGTTCAGTTAACAGGTAGGTTCTTGTTCAGTTAACAGGTATGCTCTTGTTCAGTTAACAGGTATGTCCTAGTATTGTCTGTAGTTGACATTATTGGTGTTGTTCAGTTAACAGGTATGCTCTTGTTCACTTAACAGGTATGTCCTAGTATTGTCTGTAGTTGACATTATTGGTGTTGTTCAGTTAACAGGTATGTTCTTGTTCAGTTAACAGGTATGTTCTTGTTCAGTTAACAGGTATGTTCTTGTTCAGTTAACAGGTATGTTCTTGTTCAGTTAACAGGTATGTTCTTGTTCAGTTAACAGGTATGCTCCAGTACGTGGTGAGGTTGTCCACAGAGCTTGAGGCCAAATTCTTGTCAGTGGAGAGACTACAGGAGTACATTGAGGTGTGTCAATGACTAAAAAACACGATACACAACAATACACCACCTCTCTACAACAATACACGCCACACTACTACACTACAGTATTCGATTGTAGACTTTTACACTTAAGTCATTTTGTAGACGCTCTTATTCAGAGCAACTTAAAAGAAGTACAGTGACATCCCCTGGAGCAATTTAGGGTAAGATTCTTAAATGTTTTGAGGCCACAGACTCTTTTCTGACTGCAAAGTCATCAGTGCACACCACATAATCAGAACCTAGCTTGATTGAGAGCAACAAATCGGAAATCTAGCAGCTGCACCGTATAGCCCAGGAATCCCATAAAAGGTGGCGAATTGGCCTGCACCATTTGTGTTTAGATAGTAATCAAATGTTTTTGTTGTTGTTTTTTTACCTTTTTGTATCTAGGTAGGCAGATTTGCACCAACTCCATTTGCAATGGCATCCTGGTCAAGAAAAGCGTAAACTCATCCCCGGGCTCTATTGCACATAGCGCATATAATGATAATAATAATAATATTTAATTCAACTTATATAGCGCTTTTCGAAGTACCCAAAGCGCTTTAAACAGTGAGGGGGAAAGCCCACCACATCCACCACCAATGTGTAGCACCCACTTGGCTGATGCACGGCAGCCATTTTGCGCCAGAACGCTCACCACACATCAGCTATTTGAACCATATGAACCTGGAATACTTTCCACTCAGATTTGGCCTTGGCGGAAGGATTTAACAAAGTAGTCTTTATTTTATCTTTTATATTTAACAAATAATTACGGTGCTAAAGAAAGTAGTACGCTGGCCAGGACTTAGCAAAAAGGGACATATCTAACTAGCTAATACTATGGAAGACAGCACCATTAAATTCTGCTTTAGATGTGTGTTGAGCTTGTGGGGAAACCTATCCTGATGCATTTTATAACAAAATGATTTAGGGGGCGTGTGTAGTGGAGAACTTGATTGTTCAAGTTCACTGTTTGATTTGTCGTGCCGAATTTAAGCGATAACCTTCAAGTCTACAGAAGACCACATTTGAAGCACAAGTTCACCAGGCGTAGGCATGGCCTGCCTGCATCCTCATTCAGTATTCAACGTCCTACTGAGTGCTTCTGATCACTTGTTTTTAAAGGCTGGGTAAAACAGGTATTAAAAACACGTGTGCATCATCAAGGGGAAATTAATACAAACCACATGAGGGCATTAGTAGAGATTAAAATCAATAGTTACAACGTACATCAATCCACACATCAAAACGGAATATTGGAACACAAAATAATACACTCTTAAACTGATCAATGTGAAGCTAAGGCTCCCTGTGTGCTCCGCCAAACTCCCTTTAAGAAATATGTTATCAACTATTCCTTTTGTGCCTGTAACAAAACAAGATAAAGGGCATCATACGTCAATTCTTCTTCATCAATATAATCCATAAAGAGAACCTGTATTTCCCTACATTTTGGATTTCGTCGGACCAACTCGTTGCCAGCTCCGTTGGTTAGCTGCACCATGTCAGTGGGAGAACACAGTGGGAATGACTGGCGAACTGTTTTAAAAACTACAATACCTCACTGAAATAAGTGCTGGATGAGATACACGCTGAATGAACCACCGACTCATAACGTTGTTAATTCGTCACCTATCATTTGTGTATCGCTACTTGGGTATTTTTTGGGCCCTTAATGGTATTTGGGGAATTCCTTTGGGCTATTAATGCTAATGGCAAGACATGGCAGTGATGTTACATAATTTGCTAACACACAATATACTGTATGTACATTGTGTTAAGAGTTCATGGAGAAAATAAATCTAACCTGAGACAAAGTATGAATGCTTATAGTAGGGCAAATCCAGGACTGTATAACTTCAGCCTGGTGCAGTTCAGCCTCTTGTGGCGGAGATGGGTATTACAACAGCAAAAACATTCTGACAAATGAGCCTAAAAAAAACCTCTCTTGCCTTTCAGGGCTTTCGTACGTTTAGAACCTTTAGCGTAAATGTGGTTACCCCACGTAGTTTTTACTATCTTTAATACATAGACCAGATAACTTTATCATTCTTGTCTACAGGGTTGTGTGTCTGAGGCACCAAGGAAAGTTAAAGATGTCCACATCCCAGAGGGGTGGCCTCATCAAGGGGCCATCACCTTTAAGGACTATAAGATGAGGTACAGAGACAACACCCCCATCGTGCTCAATGGCCTCCAGCTCAACATAAAGCCCAACGAGAAGCTGGGCATCGTGGGAAGAACTGGCTCGGGTAAGGACTCAGTTAAGACCTCTCCACTTACTGTGAAAGTTGAATGTGTTATGGACTTTTTACTGCTGGTAGGTTTCACAGCCTTTAATTTACTAAGACATCACTTCAATTTATATATGGCCAAAGACGAACGACCCAAAAATATCCTATAGTTATGTGTGTCTTTCTCTTTTACTAGTTACTATCCTGTTCATCAGATTTAGTCATTCATAAATTTTCCTCTTTCCATCTTTACATATGTTTACAAATAGTAAAAGTATCTAAATTGTTTAGTCAAGAGTTGTGTTAATTGACTTTGTTACATGTATGTTGTGTTTGTTACCTCCATCCCAACAGGTAAGTCATCACTAGGTGTTGCCCTGTTCCGCCTGGTGGAGCCAGCTGCAGGGACAATCTTCATAGATGGGGTAGATATCAGTGTTATAGGCCTGGAGGACCTCCGTAGTAAACTGTCAGTCATCCCACAGGACCCTGTTCTCTTCATCGGTACCGTCAGGTAATAATATTACTGTACCCATACTATCATACAGTCACAGGTAATATTACTGCACCAATACTATTATACAGTCACAGGTAATATTACTGTGCCAATACTAATATACAGTCACAGGTAATATTACTGTCAATACACTGACTGCTACAGTTATAGACAGGTAATATAACTTGTGACCTGTCAATAGTGATGTAGTTAAGTCGCAAATCCTCAAGTAAACATCGAGTCGTATGTCTCTAGTGTTTAATTCCACAATTCTGATTCCAATCCATGTCTTTCATTCTTGAGTTTTTGTTCCCTTAATAAGTACATTATTAGTGTAAAGAGTTGCCGTCCAGGGGGTGTGGTGGTGTAGTGGGCCAAGTCAAGGCATTGCAGGATAATCTAGGTCATGACAGTCAGTGGTTTGAGCCTGACTATGAGTTCTTTGATTTTACCCGGACCTCCTGCACAAGGCATTAGTGGTGGGGGAAAAAATCGATTCTGTTCAGTATCGCGATATTTTGCTCACCCAATTATATCGATTCCAAAACGCAAAGTATTGCAATATTTAATTATAAAATTAGCTGTTTTACTTTCGGTTTTCACCATTGGTTTTCTCATTTGCGTATTACATCCACAAGGTGGCGCTTGTTGCACTGCTTTGTTGTCGTGCATTCAACAGCAAATTCAAATGAAGATGGCTTCACCGTCACAACCGGTTGTAC
>JACXGM010040501.1:0-10302 GCA_016801145.1 Umbra pygmaea
GAAGGATAGTTTAAAATAACTAATTCAGAGTCACTCTATTCTTATGTTTGTAACTTGACTCTTGAGACTTGTATTGAATTATGATGTTCTTAAATACATAGTTGTTTAAATAAATTAGTGCTGGTTGGCTTAAACCAGGTTTGAAGTACTGCTTTGTAAAAAGCGCCCACCCCAAAACAAATATCACCAGCCGCCACTGCCTTCTTCGGTTCAAAAAACAAAACATTTGATGTATCATTAACACTCTTTCCATGGCCTCCAAATGCTTTTAAATTCTAGTTAAACTAAATGCATAATCTTCAACCGACCACACTCTGCACCTGCCTGCCAAACAAGCATCACCACTCTGGATGGGTTTGACCTAGAATATGTAGACAACTACAAATCCCTAGGGGTCTGGATAGACTCTTCATTCTCCTTACAGACCCACATTAACCAGCTCCATTCCAAAACTACATCTAGGATCAGCTTCTTATTCACTCTTCCTGCCAAACATTCCAATTCTAGACTGGTGATGTCATTTAACAGATATGCCTCAAACACTCTCCTTAGGAAATTCTCTGCTATCCATTTTGTCACCAATGCTCCATATACAACACCCATCACTGCAACCTTTTATGTACTAGTTAGATGGGCCTCGTTGTTACACACCTGGTGCCTAACTCACTGGTACCATCTCATTTACAAGTTAACTAAGTAAAGCCCTACCTTACCTAAACTCAATTATCTCCAGAGCATCACCTACTCTCAACTGTTGGCTGCATATTCTTCCAATTCTGCTAATGTGGAAGGCCTATGGCCTTAGGGAATGTAGGGAGAGAGAGACTATTGTTAAATCTACACATTAGGATTAAGTGATCAAAAGTCTTGCCAATAATTAAAGTAGGTATTTTGTCAGCTTTACATTTTTAAGTGATTGTAAAGATATTATAAAAATAAACATATCCAGGTGTTAGAATGGCCAAGTCAAAGTCCAGACCTGAATCCAATCGAGAATCTGTGGAAAAAACTGAAAACTGCTGTTCACAAACGCTCTCCATCCAACCTCACTGAGCTCGACTCAGGACTTGCAGGGTAACAGGGGAAAGCTGTGTGATTACTTGATGTTCCATAAATACATGGAGTTGGACAGTGCAATGCCTCAGGTTTACAAACTGTTCTCATTATTAGCAACAATTGGTGCTACATCTGCAGGTGTAGAAAGGAGCTTCTCCTGTTTAAAGCGGCTCATGACCTACACCAGTAACACAATGGGCCAAGCCCGTTTAAGCAGCCTAGCCCTTCTGGCCATTGAGAGGACACTGGTCAAGTCACTGGAAAAGATGCCTAGTTGGTATGACAGGGTCACAGACCATTTTCTTAAAAAGGAATGTAGGGCAGAATTTATGTATAAATAAATTGACAATTTTAATGATGTAGGCTGAAAATGAGCTTCCCCTCTTTGAAAGACCAGCAGCTACCACTGATAAGATGTCATAACCGGTGTAAGATGGTAATTCCAGGCTTAACAGGATCTTCGTTTAAATAATAGTTTCAGGAGTCAGGTTGTGGTAGATAATAGAATGCTTTAATAAAGTTATCCTTGTTATGAATACAGGGTCATCTCATAACAAGGCATCAAGACGTATGGGGAAAAATGCCCAGAATGATCATATGGAATTGGGTTATATAGCCTTAGCATTGTTGTTCGCACACCTCCTAGAAGAATCTCCTCAGACCTGTGACTGTCTAATGCGAGCACATGTGCTGGTCACCTTAACTTCTGTCTAGCATCTAATCAAGCTGGCCTCGCTAGTTGTTTATCAAATAACTTAGTAACCCTTATCTGTCTAATGTCCTGTCAGTAAAATGTCCTATTCTATTAGTCTGAATGGTCTCCACATGTATTAGACCTGTGATGGAATTACAGTCTAACCTAAAATAGATCATATAGTTATAAGCAGTCTAATATATAACAGAAATATAAGCTATAAGTCCTAAACCATAAGCTACAGCTTATTCTGATGTTATAATATAAGAACTGTAGAGCTCTCTCTCTGTCCTACGTCATCCTTGGCCTTGCTTCCTTGTCTACTCTCCTAAAGGAAAGTCTTATCTGGCTTGACCCTGAATCTTCTCCCTGTCTGTCTTACATGTCCTAGAATCCTCCAACAGGCCTCAAACTATAGTTGTACAACTCTCTCATCTAGCAATACCATTCTAAACTGTTCAAACTGTATTTAAACATGATTATATAGAATCTACTTCTCAACACCGGACCTGCTAGCAAACTCTCCCAAGACATTCAGTAGGCTTTAAAGAGTTGCTGCTTTCCTTTAGAAGAGTAAACACAGAGGTATTTCAGGATGAAAAATTGGAATAGTCTTAGTACAGTTGGAGAGGACGACCTTCTGTGGATTAAGTAAGGAAAGAAAAGAGCAGTATGATTAAGATCAGATCACATTGCTGAACAATCAGAGCGCAGTTCCAGTCTTGGCCATTGGCTCTGGAATACGGTTGGTGCTTCACATTAAGCTCTGATAGCAATCGTTTCAAAGCATTTTTCAGTTTTTACTTTGAGTAAGTAATTTATTAAAATATACTATTCTTTAACAGTGTTACTGAAACATTCTGTAAGAGTGTTAAGAACGTTATTTAAATACATCTAAATCACCTGTAATTGCAATTTAAAGACCAAAAAAATAAACTTTCACACTCCTTCCAAGAACATTAGAAAAATCTATATTTCAGATCAGAAGGATTCAAAGCTCAAAGTTATGAGTTCATTCTCACAATGTGTAATCAAAAACATTCCCACAATATTCAAGGAACCACAATTTGTAGTTGGGTTGTACATATTAGAACATACAGTACTTTCTCCATTCAAGGCATCTCAAAGTGCCGTAACATCCCAGCTGTCTGACTGAAACTACTGTAATCATTTAATATCTCTTTTGTACAAGATCAAGCAACATTCACGGTGAAAACCCATAGCTTAAGCAGTCAACAGACTTGATATCTTTAATCTCACCGGTGTCTTATCATCACTGAAGTTTGATTCTAACGTCTAGACTGTAGCCATTAACCTCATACAGGTTTTTATATTAGAATTCTCCAAATGTGTTTTAAGTTTTTCCCACTCACTCAATGATTACTTCTCATACTGAATGATTTATACATCACTTTTGCAGTTTGCATTGCAGTGCAGTTCTTTTAATTGGTTTTGAGAACATTTATTTTTAGTTGTTGATGAATTTCAATCAAAAATATTTCTAGGGTGTCCACCCACTCTGCCCATCTTTTGTGCACGTCCTTATATCTATAAAAAGATTAATAACGCTGCCTCACATCCCCTGTAAATCTGTTCCCTGTGATCATGATATCTTGCCAAACTATTTATATACATGTACACATGCCTAACACATGGTACAGTACTGTGGTTTAATGGTCACCGTATGGTACATTTTTAATACAGCAGAATATAGTGTAAATAGTTATTACAGTTTTTCCCAATTGTTAACACACAAAATGCAAAGTTTGGCTCATTGTGTCAAAACTCAACACACAAGAATTCTTGACACAACACTTGGAGATTAACATCTAACTGCCATGTCAAAACTGCCATTCTGCAATCAAAACTTAACACTCTGACTTCAAAAGGCCCTCTTCAGATCGATAGGGAACACACATGCACATGAAAAATAAACAGTCAAAGCAGACACAACACACTGGTCAACTTTACTCAAGACACTTCTGTCATTTGTAGTTTTTAAACCATTTTTATTTCCGCAACCAAGCCTCAGTGATACATTGTACAGGTAGCACAACTCCCATTACAAGTCAGGGATCACTCCGTCATTTGGGGTCGGGCCACGTCACCTCGTCCACATCACAGTTATGTTCTTCCTCGCCAGGCAACGGGGAAAATATCCCGTGGATCGACCCCACCTCAATGTCTCTGCATGCCTCCTTCATTGCTCGCAGGAGCAGCACGCGTGCATATGGTAAGCGGTCATAGACGGGGAATAGAGGGGCAGGTTCAGCACCATGAAATGGTTGTGGTTGGTGAACCAGTCCCGGACCAGAGCAGCCCGGTGGAAATGACATTATCCCAGATGACAAACATGGGCTGCCGTGGTCGGTCTTATGTGACCGCGGCATGTAGTGCATGCAGAAATGTCAGTATGTGTGCAGTGTATACACATGGTGATGTTGCCCCCGCACTGCCCGGCGACGTTCTCGATGGCCCTTTGGCCGATGATGTTTCAGTCCTGAGGTCTGGTTTTTACCAGAGTCTCTTCCTCTATCTCCTCTCCCTCTTCCCCTGTCTCTTCCTCGTTCTTTTCTCCCTCTTCCCATCTCTTCCTCATCTTCTCCTTCCCCTTAGTCCTTCAGCCTCCATATTCACGATTGTGTCATGACAGGTGCTCATACCTAAATTATATGTATAATGACTGATGGGTGTTCAGTTACAGGTTAAGTGTTTTACTGTGTGTGCGGGGGTGTTGCTAATGTTGTGTGTGTTTTAACTATTGAATGGACGTGCTGACTGCACAGTGTTTCATCATTAGCCAATGTGTGTAGTGTTTTGCACCGTGTGTTACAGAATTGTTTACGGTGCCATGCCAACAGTGTGTTTATTCATCTGGTGCCTGTGTGTACCAAATGCATGCAAACTGTATGGTTTCGAACGCTTTGGTCTGAACATTCACTTTTAGTGTTTTAGCAATCGGGAAAAATTGTAAAGTTCAGTTTTTAATTAAATTGCCAAAAATATTTTATTTTTAATAAAATATTTTGATTGTTCAAGGTGATTTCTTTAAGTAATGGTTGTCATTTGTATTTTTTTAAAGCAGAAATTTTACAGTGTAATTACTAAACTGGCAAAGACAAAACAACAAACAGGCAAAATCAAAGCTGGTAGATACGAGACAGAGGATGGCGCTTAAGTTTGATATAAAACCATGACTTAACAATCCAGTGGGGACTGGATGTCAGATGCTCTTCTTCTGCTGTGCAGGGAGGCATATCAGGAACAGGTGTGATGATGATAGAGGATGTCAGGTGTGAGGGGAATCTGACCATGGAGCAGCAACCCCACTTCCTCATAGGTAGCCCGTTAAACCGGAACCAACATGAGCAGGAACAACACAGAAACAAATGTACAACACACACAACTCACTCACAAACAGGTGTCACAGAGCAGGGACCGTGACAGTACCCCCCCCGACAACCGCCTCCAGGTGCCCCAGGCTGATGACGCTAGAACTCAATCAACAGTCCGGCATCCAGGATCTGATTCCGGGAATCTAGCTCCTCTCCTCAGGTCCATAGCCCTCCCAGTCGACCAGCTACTGGAATCTACAGCCCCGCTTACAGGTGTCCATGATCCAACGTACGATCTAAACAGGACCCCGTCAATGATCTGAGGAGGCGGTGGACAAGGATGAGGGGGAAGAAGGGGACTGAGTAGAACCGGTTTGAGGTGGGACACATGGAAAGCCAGATGGACCTTGAAACTCTCTGGAAGTTTCAACCTCACCACAGTTGGGTTTATTAGCCATGAAGAGCAGTCTTCAGGGGCAGGCCTTTAGAGGACAGCCATACCTTGTCCCCTATGGCGTAGACCAGAGCAGGAGAGTGGTGTCGGTTGGCATGACGTTGATAAGGCTCTGAGACACCACAGGGTAGTATCTGGGCCCTCTCAGCCTGACCATTAGTCTGAGGATGGAAGCCAGAGGATAAACTGATGGTGGCGCAGATAGACATGCAGAATGCCTTCCAGACAGCAGAGGTGAATTGGGGTCCCCGGTCAGAGGGCAGACCGTAGACACAGAAAATATCCTTGATGAGTAGGGCAGCTGTTTGCTTGGCTGAAGGGCGCTTATGGAGAGGAAGGAAATGAGCAAACTTGCTGAAACAATCAAGTACAGTGAGTATGACTGTGTTACCCGTCACAAGGTCCAAAGCCAGGTGGGACCAGCGATGTTGAGGATTGGGAAGAGGACTTAGGAGCCCAAAACTGGGTCAATTGGATCCCTTGATTTGGGCACAGACAGGACAGGCTGAAACAAACTCCTTAGTATCCCCACCCATAGATGGCCAGCAAAAGCGTCTTCTGAGAAAAACATTCTGGAGAGCTGTCTTCAACTTTTCCTCTACTCTCCATAAGACCGCTCTGATGACACAACCTCTGGGGTATGACACAACTTCCAGTGTCAGGCTGGGTACATGCCTCCTCCTCCAAAAAACATGGCCCATCTGGCTTGAAGGGAGTTGAGACATTTTGCGGAATACACATATTCCAGGTTCTTGTGATCTGTCCAGACAAATGGTTGCTTCGCTCCCTCCAGCCAGTGGCGCCACTCCTCCAAGGCGATCTTCACTGCCAATAACTCACAATTTCCAATGTAATTATTCACATCGGCTCAGGACAAACGACGGGATAGGAATGCACAAGGGTGAAGCTTACCATCCTCCTCCGGGCATTGAGACAGCACCACCCCAACTCCTAAGTCTAACGCATCCACCTCTACCACAAACTGCCTAGATGGGTCAGGCTGGGAGAGGACGGGCACAGAGGTGAGTCGCTCTTTAATGTCCCAGAATGCCCCCTCCGTTTCAGGTGTTCACAAAAAACTACCAGTTACTGGAAGTTAGAGCAGTCAAAGGCCTTGCAACGCGGCTCTAGTTGCGAATAAAATGCCTGTAGAAATTGGCAAAACCCAAAAACCTCTGTAATTGTTTCTTGATATCTGGTCTTGGCCACTTCAGAATGGCCTGTACTTTAGTCAGGTCCATTTTCACCTGCCCCTCAGTGACAATGTATCCCAAGACGGAAACTGTGTGTGCGTGGAAATCACATTTCTCTGCCTTGATGTACAACCATTTCTCCAGCAGAACGGCATCACAAAATGAACATTCAAAATGGCCCATGGAAGTATTAAAGCCAGTCTGCCGTTCATCCCCCTTCCTCATCCCCACTAAGTGATAGGCATTAGTGAACACAGTAGAGCCTTGCAGGGAATCAAACATGGTGTTCATTAAAGGGATTTGTACTTAGCAGTTATACTGTTCAGGCCAAGGAAAATCTATACAACATATAGATTCTGTCCGTTTTACTCACAAAAATGAAGCCGGCTCCCAGCGGAGAGGATGAGGGGCGGATGATTGCAGCAGCCAGTGAGTCTTTGAGGTAGGTCTCCATAGCCTCCTGTTCACGTTTGGAGATGCTACAATATACAGGTGACCCTTAGGATAAGTAGTCCCAGGAATTAGTTCAATAGGGCAAGCATAGGGTCGGCGACGAGGGAGAGAAAAGGTGCTTTCATTACTGAAAACCTCTCCAAGGTCATGGTACTTGAGATTGATTGGGGGTCTGAGTGTTGCACACCTAGATGTGCACAGACTGGAAACAGGCAGAACGTAAACAATTAGCATGGCAAGCAGAGCTCCAGGTAATTACCTTTCCTGTCTCCCAGTCGATGAAGGAGTTGTGGTTAACCAGCAAGGTATGGCCTAAGATGAGATGAATCTGGGGAGAGTTAATGAGCAGAAAGCTTATTTCTTCTGAATGGATGCGTAACATTAACATACAGATACTGTAGGTTCAGTTCTGGATGTGATGCGAGACAGTAATCTGCCATCCAAAGTGTTAGCCTTAATGGTAGGGTGACCAGATTTCCCAGAACTAAAACTGGGACATTTTGCACGTGACCGTATTGATCGTGCACGCACATGCTTTTTAACGTGAACTATAGTAGATTTTTCCTTGTAATGATAATTAACAGAACAATAACCAATAAGTTGGAATGTAGCAATAATATGAGAAAAGAGTCTGAAGTTGGGATTCTGTGTCAAGGGTCAGTCAGCAAGATCTCCATTAGAATGTCTAGAAGTGGTTGTTAAATATTACCCTGTATTGTTTGGTCTTTCCTAAAAGCTATGGATCTCGTGAGCATGATGCAAAAGAGACAAAAGTTATACAATATTGGGGAAGGGACATATAAAAATATGGAAGAATTGGTTCATGGTAAGAGACAGCTGTTCCTTGCAGAAAGAGACCGACAGGGTAGCTTAATTAAGAATGCAAAGAGGTCTATTGAAATGCAGTGTTGGTGAGCCAAAGCCAGGTTGACCAAAGGAAGAACAATAATCAGATATTTATCTAAGGCCAATTGCCTCAGCAAGGAGGTGAGAAACACACACAGAAGAGCCTGGGATGAAGGTTCCAGACTTACTGATGCCTAGATGAAACCAGTTGTATGTATTTAAATCGAACGACAGCTATTGGTTAATATTCAAATAATGCCATCATTCAGGCCAATAGTTACCAGTATTAAGCTCTGTTCAATTACGTCACAATGTCTATATACTTCGGGGAGGTCCTAGGATTCGGTAGAATTCTCATGAGAAAACTCAGGCTTTTAACATTAAAGTCTTTATTGCTCTAATTGTAATATCTACAGGACTCTGAGTGCAATTATTAAATGACTAAATGCATAAGAAATATACTACAGAACATGTGCCAGCCCAGGTCAGACATAGACACAACCATAGACACAGCCAACAGCACACAGGCCTACTACTCCCAACATAATGGGGTATCTCAGTTAATATTCATGAATTTTCTTGGTATGTAGCCTACATACCTAAGAAATAATATCAAAAGACATTAAGTGAGTTTCATGTGGGACCAACTTTATTTTTCAGAATTAAAGCATTATTTAAAACATGCACCCACTGAACTTGTGAAAAACTTTGTGAAAAGGTATTTT
This sequence comes from Umbra pygmaea, assembly GCA_016801145.1. Taxonomy (NCBI): domain Eukaryota; kingdom Metazoa; phylum Chordata; class Actinopteri; order Esociformes; family Umbridae; genus Umbra; species Umbra pygmaea. The sequence continues at coordinate 8,757 of JACXGM010040501.1, forward strand.
CATTGTATGGCACTAAACAAATGATTTGGAACTGCTGCCACAGGCTTGAACTAAATTTATGGTAACACTTTACGGTAAGGGTACATGAATTATGAATTCATGCATGAATTAATTCATGATTTGTGCATTACTTCATTCCTTTATATCTTATGAATCATCAGGAATTGACATGAGTTCATAGCCTCTCATTCATGACCTCATGCATAAACAACACATCAACTAAAGCATTAGGTAAGTTGGATACATCATTATACACAAGTTGTGTTCAAATCCGAATTTCGCAGGGATGACTACAGTTTTTTGCAGAATTTTTTTTAAATTTTAACTTAATAAAGCATCATTCATAATGATGTGCACACGTACCTAATGCTTTAGTTGAGTTGATGTATGAGGTCACGAATGACAGACTATGAACACGTCAATTCCTGATGATTCATGGGATATTAGAAAATTATCAATTTGTTGTCTGAAAGCCTACTGTGAATTTAGGCACAGGTGTCAGCAAAATTGTCTTGTGTGACAAGAAGTGCCTTTAAGGTGGGAATGGTCATGTGGTTCCTCTCGTCAGTCCATGTGTTGTTCATAAGCAAAAAGATCCACTCAACGGGAGCATTTGTTCCCGGTAGACACATGGCGAACTGACAAAGGAGACTAACATTTTTTAACGGAATCTCCCTGCTTTTGAAATGCGTGAACATTTCCACCCAGCACTCGTCCGCTGACTTGCCATCGGCATTCCACTGAGCAATTATCCCAGTTGCGTAAGGTAAAGGTACTTTATTTGTCAAATTCACATACATGTAGCGAAATTCATTCTCTACATTTAACCCATCCCTCAAGGGAGCAGTGGGCAGCCATTTACAGCGCCCGGGGACCAACTCCAGATCTAAGCCAGTGCTTTCATCAGGGGCACTGGCTGGAGAACCTAACCTGTATGTATTTTGCGCACGCCCTCACTGATAATGTCTCGTCGAACAGCTTGGTCTCGTCGATGTTTCATTGGTTTCATTTCATGATTTCACATCGAACAGCAACCGATTTCAGTGTCTGTGAGTGGAGTAATGGTGCACTAGTCAACCATACCAAGAGCTCTAAATTACAGACGACTGCAAGAGAAACTGCATAAACCAGTAAAACTGAAGCTCAGGAAGAAATGCATCTTTCAGTAGAACACTGACGGCATGCACAAGGACAAAACAATGTTCCAGTGACTTAGGAACACATTGCAAAGATGGTACATACTGAGCCAAAATACCATAAAGATACTATTGCAGTTAAAATGTGGCTCTACCAAATACTAAAGTGAAATGGTTGAATACCTACAGTATGAAAGAAACATGATTCAAGCAGTAGCGGCTTGTCAATAAAGGGCGCAAGGGCGCCGCCCTCATTACAACTCAGGAAGAATAAATGCATTTCATAATTAAACACAAAGATAATATAAATTAAAAATTAAAAAAAAATAGTTTACTTGTGCGATGTGCAGGCTGGTAGTAACAGCCTAAGCATTTTATAAAAATAATAAAAATGTTTTAATCGGTTAACT
>JACXGM010040502.1:0-10302 GCA_016801145.1 Umbra pygmaea
CCTGTGCACAGTGGCTCTGGATGTTTGTACTCCAGACTCAGTCCACTGCTTCCGCAGGTCATCCAAGGTCTGGAATCGGTCCTTCTCCACAATCTTCCTCAGGGTCCGGTCACCTCTTGTCGTTGTGCAGCGTTTTTTGCCACACTTTTTCCTTCCCACAGACTTCCCACTGAGGTGCCTTGATACAGCACTCTGGGAATAGCCTATTTGTTCAGAAATTTCTTTCTGTGACTTACCCTCTTGCTTGAGGGTGTCAATGATGGCCTTCTGGACAGCAGTCAGGTCAGCAGTCTTACCCATGATTGCGGTTTTGAGTAATGAAACAGGCTGAGAGTTTTTAAAAGCCTCAGGAATCTTTTGCAGGTGTTTAGAGTTAATTAGTTGATTCAGATGATTAGGTTAATAACTCGTTTAGAACCCTTTTCATGATATGCTAATTCTAGGGATTTTGGGTTTTCATGAGCTGTATGCCAAAAGCATCAGTATTAAAACAATAAATGACCTGAAATATTTCAGTTGGTGTGCAATGAATCTAAAATATATGAAAGTTTAATTTTTGTCATTACATTATGGAAAATAATGAACTTTATCACAATATGCTAATTTCTTGAGAAGGACCTGTATTTTCAAACATAAATTTAATTCACAAAGTAAAACACAACATAATGTGTTTTCAATACAGTACAGGGTAAATATAATTTTCTAATGACACTTTTTGTTAGTTTTTTTGCATTTTCCACTGTCCCAAATTTTTCAGAATTGGGGTTGTAGTTTGAATATAAAATGAATAATTCATTCAAGGATTTTAATTTAATTAACTATGATATTCAAAGGAAGTGTGAAATTTAACCCATACAACTTGGAAGAATGTACGAGAGGTAAATTTGTTATATTTGTAGATATACAGGTATTTTTGTTTGTAGATACACAGGGGCACATAATAACTATGTTGTGCTGGAAAAGAGTGTCTGCTTAATGACTAAAATCTAATTGTAAATGTGACAATCAAACATAATTTACAAGGAAGCATTTTAGTTAGATCAAAGGTGAAGGGAGCAAGAACAAACTAGTGGGAGAGCTATGTCAATAGATTATAATGCTCTGTCCTCACCGCTAGACACAACTTTTTGAACTAACATTTTTCTCATGGAAAAGTAATGTTTTCACCCCGAAAACACAAAAGTGGGGAAGCACAATTCATTTTATTTGATAAATGTCAGTCACATGGTTTCAAGCTCACCTTTTCTCAAATCTCTGCCAACAACGAGGAAAGGCAGCTCACAGGCTTCTTCTGCAGTAGACATGCTTGACAGGACCACCAGAGAACTCGTACAGTATGTCAATTACAAATAAAAAGTGATATTTTTTCATTCAGCATTGCCGGTCCTGGTTTGTCCTGGTTTGTTGTGCTGTGCCTGGATGCAGATAATGTAAAGAATGTATTGCAGCTGAGAAAGAAGCAATCGCAGAGCTTGTGTGGGAGGCATTCATATTGAAGCCTACTTCTTCTAATATCACACTTCAATAGCTTCTTAACACACCATACAGTGCCTATAAAAAATCATCACAACCCTTTTGAAAAGTAACTTTTTTGTCTTTGAGCCTGAAATCAAAACTCATAAAAAATATATTTGTATGTTCCAGCTTTATATACACATTCTGCATTACAACATTAAAGGAACGTAAAAAGACAACAGTTTGGAAATGTAAAATGTACAGAATAACAGAGTTGGAAAAATGATCAGTCCTGTGATTTAATACTATGTAGAGGCACCTTTAATTTCAGCCATCAGTCTGTTTGAATATGTCTCTATTAGCTTTGCGCACCTAGATCTGGGATGCAGAATTGTTCGAGTTCAGTCCAATTTCATGCTGAGAGGCGATTGACTGCTGTGTTAAAGTCTATCCACAGATTTTCAATTGGATTTAGGTCAGGGCTCTGACTTGGCCACTCAAAGACATTCATCCTCCTATCTTTCAGTCACTGCACTGTTTTTTTTATGACCGGTATGTTTAGGGTCATAGTCGTGCTGCAAGTTGAACCAGCTTCTGCTCTCTAGCAATTTTCCTCAAGAATATGGGTATACTTGGCAGCATCCATTTCCCCTTCAATCCTAGGGAATTAGAATCTTCCAAGTGTTTTTTGCAAAGGGCCTTTTTTCAGAAGAGGCTTTTTTCTTGCCACCCTGCCATACAGGCTAGGTAAGGCTTGTGAGATTGTTGTCACATTCACAGACTGACCAATTTTCGCCATGAGGACTTTTACAGAAAGTCCTTCAAAGTTCCCATTGACCACTTGCTAGCTTCTCTGTTCAATGTCCTCCTGGCTTGGTCATACATTTTGTAAGGACAGCATCTAGGCAAGGTGTTGGTGGTGCCATAAGCTTTCCACTTCTTAAGACTGCTCTGAATGTTACTCAGAGGGATAGTTAAAGCCTTTGAAATCTTTATGTATCCTTCTCCTATCTTGTGCCTTTCCACAACTTTTTCCTGGAGCCATTTTGAAAACACCTTTGCTACCATGGTGTATCCTTTGCGTTCTTATGAAGTAATCAAAACCACTACAATTGATGTCAGGTGAGGGGAAATTAGCATGGTGTGTGATCTAGGAAGTGACTGGTTGTACCTGAGGAAGTTTATGACGGTCAATCTAAGGGACTGATCACTTATCTAAACCAGGTATTTCACTAATTAAATTGTAATAATTATTCAGAATTTTTGTAAATGTTATTTCCACTTTGATGTCAAGGGTTATAGTGTGTAAATACAGTTGGTAAAAGTTAGGGTTAATTTATTTAAATTTTCAGGGAGTAATGTGACAAAAGGTAAGAATTTTACAGCGTATTATGATTTTCTATAGGTACTGTATCTCTATCAATGCTCTATCATCTATCAATGCTCTATCAATGCTACATTCTCAATAAAGTATCGTTCCCTATTATTGATATAGTGATGGTATGTTTTATTTATATACAGAGGTATCCTAGGAGATTCTGAACAGATCGTCAGACCATCAATCACAGAGCTAAAGGTGGGCCAAAAATCTAACAAGACAGCAACCTAAAGCATTCAAGTAAATCTACCAAAGAATGACTCAGGAGAAAGAAGATTTGTTAGTAAAAGTGCTAACCTTAATCTGTGGTATACCATTTCGTATATCATGGCTATCAGGCATTCAGCATCCAGGATTCAATCCAAGAGACCATAAGCCATGGGTATCACATCACATCTTTTTTTACAGACAAGTGCATTGTGCCTAACAACCGCTCTCAGTCATGGTATATTGGCAAGTTACCACACCCCTCTTACCTGATTTTACAAACTGTGCTGTGTAAAAGTCACAACTTAACTTGGCAGCAGGACAAACACCCCAAACACACAGCCAAGGTCAGCCAAGCTCATACTGGATTATCTGTGAAAAGAAGAACAAGGAGTTCTGCAACAGATGGGATGGCCTCCACAGAGCCTCGATCTCAATTTCATAGAGGCTGTCTGGGATTACCTGGATAGATAGAAGCAAGAGAGACAGCCCAAATCTGGAGAAGAACTGTGGCAAGCTCTCCAAGATGCTTGGAAAAAATTTGTGTATTTAAATTGGTGACAAGAAATCTGCTCGGAGCTAACTAGATACAGCGAGCAAACATTTTGAGAATATTATCCAAGATCAGGACTTCTACATGAGAAACCTTACATTAAGCAATGAGATCAGGTTGACAGACACATAGCATTGTAGTGGCACCCTGTGAAATGGAAAAGAACAGTGGCCAAACCTCTGAGTTTCTGATTAAAACTCCAAGAGTTTAGACTACGAGGCAAGAACTGTAAGCTTACAAATGCCTTGACGCATATATATATATTTTTGTGTTTTATGCAGTTTGCATTTAAAACAGTGTGTGTGTATGATACACTTAGTAGTTGTGTGTCAGTTCTTGCACCCAAATGCACAACATGACATAGGAAATGGTTCAGTAACTAAAATAAATATAAAATGTATTTGTTGTGGTAGCTAACAACCTCCTGACAATGGGTGACTTGCTTTTCTTTTCCAACAACTATGCATGCATATCCGACCTTGTTAAATCGCATTCATTATCGTTCATGAAATAAAATGAATTGTGTTTATAACAACATACTGTGAATTGGGGTATAAAATAAAAAATGTTAGTGTATTTTATCTGTTTATTAGGACCAGGGTTTGTGTTTGATGTTATTTTTCATGGACCACTGCATTTCATGTTTTATAATGCATGCCTGAAACAGCAAGCTCTGTTTCCACGGTTGATATTAAGTGTGTAAAGGTACCAAACAGCGGTTTATGTGATCTAAAAGATTTTATTATTTATACCTCTGTATGCATTGTTCTGACTTGTTTGGGTGAAGTTGTGAAACCAAATACAGTCATGGAGGGCACAACAGCAAATAACGATGAGAATTAAACTCTGGTGAAATCTAGCAGCATAAAGGCTGCTCAACATTTTGCCAAGAAACGTCTTTCAGAAGGTTATAACTTGACCGCAGTGTCCCTGCAGCAACCAATGCAAAGACGATGCAGACATGCACTCAAAATATTACCATAGGCTTAACCACTGGTTAAGCACGGAGCACAGAATCTACATATTTGTCAACTAGTGATGTGTTTTGCAAGGAAGCAGACAGCATTTTATCAACAATGGCTTTAATGATCATTAAGGCAACATTGGGTCTTGTGCTGGAACATATACATTTACCGGCCACTTCATTAGGTACATCTGATCAACTTCTTGTTAACGCAAATATCTAATCATGCAATCACGTGGGAGCAAATCAGTGCATTTAGGCATGTGGATAAGATAATATGCCTCAAACTTGTTTCTTGAACATGACAATTTGTTCACTGTACTCAAATGGCCTCCACAGTCACCAGACCTCATTCCAATCGATCACCTTTGGGATGTGGTGGAATGGAAGATTTGCATCATAGATGTACAGCTGACAAATCTGTAGCAACTACGTGATGCAATAATGTGAATATGGACCAAAATCTGACGAATGTTTCCAGCACCTTGTTGAATCTATGCCACAAAGAATTAAGGCAGTTTTGAAGGCAAATATTGGTCCAACCTGATACTAACAAGGTGTACCAAACAAAGGTCACACATGAACAAGGCACCAGCGCTTTAGCTAACTTCTATAACATTTTATAAAACATTCTAAACTCTAACTGTGCACATTTAATTTTATTACCATTAAATTTACCCTTTTCTTTTAAATGTTGCATGTTTTAAGGGAAAATGACCCGTTGTAGCAATCCCTTCTGCTATGACTGACCTGTTATGGTGATTCTGACCTTGCACCTGCTACCACAAAACATTGGTGGCGAAAATACAGTCCCAGCTGAAGGACTTCTGAGCCGATTTAATCATTGATATTATGGCTGCTCTTGCTGTCCAGATAAAAACAACTATTGATACTTGAGGCGTTGCAACCTCAGGCTAGTCAGTTTCCCAGAGGGATCTGAGGGGAGTCCTCTTAAGTTCTTTGCAGAGATTGTTTCCTCTGTTTTCAGTTGCCCCCAATTTATTTGCTTAAAAACACCATAAAAATAGCATTTGGTGTGCTTTGGAATCTTTTTACAGGGATTATTGCGATGCATCATGTGTCTGCTTTTATTTTGGAAATACTTTATTTTCTTCTGCCAACATAATATCCTGCTGCCAGAGGATTGGTAACACTGTTGCACTCTTGTTGCAGGATTTGAGTTTTCTATCTGTTCTTGTTGTTTATACATTTACTAATTTGGTTATTTTATATTAACAGCCGTTTTGATAGTCAGAGATACCGCAAAACTATTCAGTCTACTCAAATCATTTATATTGCTCCATATGTTTCAGCTTACATTGTTTGATGTAACACACTCACCATCAGATTGCCCTAAAACTCCATGTTACGGTAATGGAGATTTTCTTTTTTGGATGTTTTATTAAGTTGTTTATTTTGTTTTTGCCCTGCTTATTTACTATTTTGTAAGAATGTTTATTGAAAATGTTGTGTTACCTTTGTCTTACATATGGTCATGTTTTTATTTTTTGGTTATTTATTATTTAAATAATAATAACACTTGCACTGACTACTTTGCCCTGAAACACGAGACCAGGCAAGGATGCCCTCTGTCCCCCTTACTCTTTGCCATTGCCATTGAGCCCCTTTCAGTAGCATTGCAGGCCTCTGTCTCTTTTTAGTTTAGCACGGGAGGGCTTTGAATATAGTTCATGCAATCAGCATGCTGATGACCTGATGCTCTATGTACATAACCCTACAAGCTCCTGACCCTCCATTCTCTCCATTCTAGAGAACTTTTATTCATTTCCTGGTTACAATCTTAATCTCTAAACGAGTGAGAGCTTTTCAATCAACACAGCGGCATTCTAGCTTCAGCAGATATACTTGCCTTTTCAGCTTAACTGCTCTGGCTTCAAGTACCTTGAAGTGAATATGACTCACACGTTACCTGCCCTCTTCTTTGCCAACTTTGCCCCCTTCACACTCAGATGAAGGCTGATTTTCAGATGTTGAGTAATATACTTTTGTCAATTAACGGAAAGATTAATGCAGTTAAAATGAATACTTTATCCAAATTCCTTTACCTTTTCTATCCTCTTGATCTTGTCCAAGTCTTTCTTTAAGTAAATTAATCAGTCTGAATTAATTAATTAATTTCAGAAGCTCCCATTCTGGTTGCCACCTAGAGATACTATCATGCATATCTTTAAATGCTTTACTTTGTTCTGCTCTCCCAGTTTCTCCATCTCGCTACACTGGTAATCCAAGGCGGGGGGGGGGTGTTTGTTGGGGTATTGTGTTCAGGGGGAGTATAGATGTAAATATGATGTGAATTTTGTATCAGGCCTGTGTTTGCATTGTTGCCATTCTTTACAATAAAAATGTTAAGTTGACTGGTTACTTTCACTGGGATATATTATATAATCCAAAACCACAGCATCTGTACTGAAGTTAACATACACAAACAAGTTAAACATGTTTCTTGCTTTTGCTTGATATCAGGCATGAATTCATATCTTTATTTAACATCCTTTCTAAAATTCAGTTTACACATTATCAGCATGTCTTCCATACTGTCAAAATAACGTAAATTTTATTTGGACAGTTTAGGCTAAACATTAACCGTAACCCTAACCCCTGTAGCAGGTCTTTAGGTCTACAAGTTTACTTTGCCATCAGACACATTGTACAAGTTAGAGACCTGCTGCCAGCCCCAGTCAGACACGCTGTGGCTGAGGAAATCCCAGAGCTGACCAGTTCCTGGACGGCTGCTCTGTCTTTTCATTCACATCCCCACAACCACTTAATCCGGTTTGGCATTCACGCCAGGAATTCCATTCAATTAAGACACAGATTAGCACAGGGATTTGTAATGAACTACAGGACTTTGTCATGGGATAAAAAAGCAAAGAGCTTACACAACATCCAGAGTTGGTGTCTCTAGAAAAGATACAGTGCAAGACTATTGGTTTTAAAGTGCCTTTCTCCACAGGACATGTTGGATCAGTAGAGCAAATGTGTGTGTCCAAATGGGAGGAAACACAGTAAAACATTCTATTTTTGTGATTCCCTTCCACAATACGTTTCTATGTTCCTCCTCTGAGAATTAGGTATTGAAAGTTGTCCCCACTCCATGTTCTGTGAACATCCATCAGTCAGGGTTACTCTTTCACAACTTGTCATGAGTCAGTGTCCCCAAATTCATCGCACACTTCCTAAAGCACTTCCACATCAATAAACAACTTCATAAAAATGCTGAGATATCTCATAACAGACTTCCTTGCTATCATATTTTCTTCCTCTAGAAACTAGAGAAGCTTTCACACATTAGTATCCACAGGTTTCTGCGGATACGCCCAGAAACATGTTTTACTGCCATCCCTGACATTTCTCTTATGATTGTCTTATTTTATAAAATTATTATTAATATTACAAAACTGTGTATATTTTTACTTTTTATATCATACCCTGGTAGCCTTCACTTCAAAGGATTCTTCATAGTATTTGTAGCATTTCAAGTGTAAAATGTAGGTGTTTGAATGAAAGGCTTGGGCTGTTCACTGATAATTCTAACATGATGTCTTTGATCAGAAAAATTTACAAAGTGATACTAAGGCTAACAGATGAGTTCAGATGTCAGATTGCGCTGGCAATCATAATAATTATACCCCTATGGTAGGTAGTTAAATCAACATTGGTGTTGGTCTCCTAGGAGAATGTCAATCACTTTACTAGAGTTTGTGGTAATTGCTTTAATAGCTGGTTAGTGCAAAACAAGATGATCCTTCCATGCTAAGAAGGCAGAACACATTATAAAACAATACAAGTTTGTTAAAAGCCTGCATGCATACACACAAATACCCACAATCATGCATACAGTAATTATGCACACAAACACACACATTAATACTTTGACTAACCCCCAGTCCTGAACGTAATCTCATTTCTTTACATGTTTGGTCACCCTATCCCCAATTCTAACCATAAAACTAACCCTAAAGCTTAAATCTTTTTTATTTGGTAGAGACAAAATGTGCCTTCACATTTTTCAACCCTGTTTTGGTCATGCTGGAGCGCTGCGTTTTCTTACTGCTAAATTGGTTCTCTTTACAGTACCGGAGTTATTAGCAGTGATTTAATCTCAGTGACATGATGCTGTTGGAAATACAGACATATGCACACACACTAACAGACACACACAGAAGTTATATTTGCACCTGGTCTGGCATCCTGATCCATTTCTAATCCCCTTCCCCGACATTCCAAAGGGATTTTGGTGCACTGACCCACCCAGTCACCAGGGCACATACCCGCTGGATGCCCACTTTTTTACAACAGTCATACAGTGTTTAAACAATTCTAAGGCTGAAGTGACAGCATGCCTCTGAAGTTTCCCTGGTATTATATGTACATGTATGTTTCTATACAACATTCATGACCATTCAAAATAAATATTAATGTATGGATTTGATTGAATTGAGTTCTTTATCTGACACTTCAATGTTTCATTATTTTGGTCAAACTACATTAGTCATAGGTTCAAATTGATATTCAGATATTCCAGACTTACAAAACAAGACATTTTACAAAACAAGAAATTCGTACACATGTACTGTATGTTTCCGGAGCAATGGAAACGTAAACCCTCATACCTTTACTAAACATAAAGAAATTAAGTTTACCTTAACCTTACCTTAACCTTAATAACCATGTTATGCCTGAACTAAGCATTCACCAAGCGTTCCCTTGGTACTTAAATGGAAACCGATTGGATTATTCTTGTAAATGTAGAACGGCAATTCAATACGTAGGAAAGTTCACATTTAAATAGCCATATCTGTAAGAGTGAGGCTGGACGTCCACCAGACACGTCGAATGCGTTGTGTTGCGCCGGAGGTCATTCATTGTCAATGGAGCAGTCCAGCAATGGTGCGTTTGCCTTGCAGTCTTGTGATGCGATAATGCTGGATTCACACCAGGCACAGCAAAAAATCACCATACGGCACTGTCACGCAGACACACTTGTACACTGCAATCAACTTCGTAATCAACCTTCCGCATCTTGAAGATGGAGGACAATGTTGCATACCACTGTCCTCCTCCAGCAAAGTGACTGGCAGGAGCTTTTTCAGTGTAATATTCATTGACAATAGTTTGTGTGATGAAATCTATCTACTGAGCTGTCAAAGCTTTTCTTGCAATCCCATAAACCCATAGGTGAAATCGACACATTACCTCTTCCTCGGTGGTACATCAACTTCCGGTTCTTGGGCCATACTTCAAAGCACCGCATAAATTGGATTATTTCAACCCTTGCGACACACCCGCCACACCGCATCCACATTTTGCCAAATCCAGTAGATTTTTTGCAGCGGTACGCATTGTTCCTATTAATTTGAATGGATTTCTGCCGTAATGCAACCAGTTTGCTAGCCTGGAAAAATCCAGACCCAAATCCGGAGGATATAAGGGTCTGGGATCTAGTAATGAAAATGACCCAGCTCGAGGGGCGGCACCAAGTATGCATTTGAAAATCTCACTGTACGCAATTGGATATAACTACAACCTATCACCAGTGGTTTTTCGCTAAGCACATATGGCGGAGCTAACTGGTAGATTAAACTCTTGCAAAAACAGCAAAAACGTCCTTCCTAAAAAGGAACAATTCGAGCACCGTCTTCTGTCCCTCTTTTAGACAAAAAGCCAAGTCTAACTCGTTCATTGTAGTGGCCAAAGCCGTTTTAAACAACTGGTGTTATTGCG
>JACXGM010040503.1:0-10301 GCA_016801145.1 Umbra pygmaea
CAAAAGAAAGAGAGAGCGCAAAAGAAAGAGAGAGCGCAAAAGAGAGAAAGCGCAAAAGAGAGAAAGCGCAAAAGAAAGAGAGAGAGAGAGCGCAAAAGAAAGAGAGAAAGCACAAAAGAAAGAGAGAAAGCGCAAAAGAAAGAGAGAAAGCGCAAAAGAAAGAGAGCGCAAAAGAAAGAGAGAGAGCGCAAAAGAAAGAGAGAGAGCGCAAAAGAAAGAGAGAGAGCGCAAAAGAAAGAGAGAGAGCGCAAAAGAAAGAGAGAGATCGCAAAAGAAAGAGAGAGAGCGCAAAAGAAAGAGAGCGCAAAAGAAAGAGAGAGCGCAAAAGAGAGTGTTATACACCCCAATTTAATTCTTGGAGGTAATTTTTTGGCAAGCAAAACATTTCCATTGCTGTTTACGTTGCCAAAATGTTGTTTCCATCTTAGGGACTACAACTTCATTGAAAAGCAGTAGCATGTGTCAATGCAACAAACAGGCAACCAGACAGGGTGAGTTCCAGATAATCTAGCTGATTTGTCTGCACAGTTGTCTCTCCCTCACCTGGGACATTAAAGCCATTAATCATTAGTGGTAAGAAACATCCTGAGGTCAAACTAGGAAATTACTTTAATAAAAGCATACCTACTAACCTTGAGAATTATTATTATTTTATGAGTACCACTTTAGCATGGACACAGCGCATCGCTGTGAACACCATTTAGGAAGTGGGCATTCCACTAACTCAATAAGCCCACAATAAACAACATATGCACACTTAAATTCCTAATTTATTAAATTAATACAGACTGTACTCTCTTAGGGCCTTTTCCAATTGCTTTCAATTCAACAACCAAAAAATGGCAATCTCTTGTCTGAGGGGCCTTATAAATGCCTAAAACTTACTGTATACCCAATGGCAATTATAACCATAGAATTCAAATGAAAACATCCATTAGGGTCTGTTCTTACTTACATTACTAGAGGGTCGGGCATCCATTATTTGTGTTAAGTACCTTAAACCTGCATTCTATCTGAATTCCAGCTGGGGGCGACACATGCAGTTGCAAAAGGAGGTCAGATTCTGTAGAAGCCTATGAGAAAATGAGCCACTTCTCACTTGATTTATTACCTCAGTAAACATTTTCATAATGAGTTTTTGGTCTCAATTAGGGCTGACCCCATTCAGTCAACTGGTCGATTGTTTAGACAATATACTATTGTTTGGCTAAGATTTTTTGTTGTCAAGCAGCCGTATGGCTGTGTTACAGCCGTGGTCAGTGGATCTTAATTGGAAAGGGCAGGCTCATGTTACGCTCGGGACCGGAGCTAATGAAATGGTGCGTAACACACCAAAAACAGTGTGCGATACCATTCTGTTTCCCCCAGTCTGGACAGTAATATGAGCCTGGGCACCCAAATTAAGATCTACCGACTGTGGCTGCTGTGTGTGATCTGATTCATGCTTGTGTCAACTACACCATTGCTGAAAGAAAGAAATGTGCTACAGAATATTATATTATGCAAGAAAAACAGTGCAACACTGCTAAAAATATATTTTAAAAAAAAAGGTGTTTTCCAAAATTAAATTCAATAAGGTCTACCATACCATAAGCTGAAATTCCCTTTCATTTATCCGCATAGTTTTTTTTCATACTACTCATGTGAGCACGCAATTGTAGCAGTTGTTAGATTCACTACAACCTGTACTGAACTTAAAATGTAGCATACTGTTGGTGTTATTGGAACTTTATCAAAAAATGCATAATAAATCCGTAGTATTGAAGCATTTCATCAAACGGGTGATTCAAAACAAGTTGAACGCAAACTCTACCAACAATGGTTTTCATAACATTGTTCAACGTTAAATATCATGTAACCTACCACAGCTGATGTAGGTACATGCTAACACACGCTGCTTTGAATAATCTACTTGTTATCATCTGCACTAAATTAAATGTTAAGGTTAATGTATGTTGGCTTTGGCTCTGCTAAGTTTGAATGATCTAATCACAAAAAAGCTGTTATTGTAATAACCAGAGACAAAGCCAAACAGGTTTATTCCCTACATTTAAGTTTACAATTGGATGAATCTAGCTGCATTGTGTAAGAATTGCTCCCATCTAGTGTTGAAAGTGTATACGACAAGCATCTGAATACCGTTCTAGCCCGCAACACAAACACAGATTTTAGTTTTATCTTTCAAAACAATATCGCTCATTTGAATTAATTGCAATGATCATTGTTAATTCATTATATAACCCGTGAATTGTAACCAAATGCAATTGTATTGAGTGTAAAGAAACAATAAGAGCAGGTGATAGCAAAAAATAATAATTGAACATGTTTTATTAAACAGTAACAAATATGTTGTACACACAATTTGATTGAATAAATTGTCAGTGTCTCCTGTGAAAACACAATTACATTTTAAAAACATTCACTAGTCTGTTTCATCCAACAAAATACAAATTTGAGCAAAACATGAATGTAATGAATTACGAGCGCTATTATTTTGAAATGGAAAATCAGAGTTTGTGTTGCCAGGCAAACGTTCTTGCCTACTGTAGAGCTTGGGCCAGAGCTGCCATTACATGTCCTCGAGAATAGGCATGATTCTCCATGTTTAACTGGCTTGGAAACTTGCCGGCAGTCGTGAGTAATCTCCCCCTGGCATTCGTCACACGGCCACTAGTGTAAAAGCGCGAAAGGCAGCGCTTGAATTTCCAGGTATGTCCCTCTTTGGCTAATGTATTTTAAAGATGGAGACTTAACATGGCTGCCGCAATTCGAGCGGCACCATCGTATATATTCTGAATGGACTATTCTACGCTTATGAAAATACTTTGGATTAGTTGGTGGAAGTAATTACACATGAATGAGCACATATTTTTAAAGAACAAAGGGGTTTTTGCTAAGAATCAACAAAAAAAATACACAATGTAGCTTTAAAGATATCACATAGAATGACATTTTATCACATCGAATGTCCAGTGAAGACAGTTCCCCATTCGTCTGCCAGGTATACAGGTGCATTTCCCTGCGGTGAATGTCGTTTGTGGTTCTAAAAAAGGCTCCAGCACGCACCATTTAATTGACTCGCTCTGCTTGTTTGCATGTTGAACAACATTTTTAATTTGTATTACATGGATATTACTTATCCGTTACATAAAACTAGGCAGTTGTAATTATATTGGCATTCAGAAACAACAGGTGACACCCGAAGCTTAAAATTACAAATAATCTTATAGTAGCTGAATCCGGAAATGCCAGCATGCTACAGTACATTGAGTCGGATCAGATTTGTTTTTGTCTTGTCAATCAGCCTTTTTACTTGGTATTTGTTTCTGATTACGTCTTCCAACAGCACCTTAAATCATCAAACATATTGGTTGAATTAAAAAAGTGGGACAGTTATGAAGGAAGGAAAAAGAAATGTTTCATTTAAATTTATATTAGTAGATTGTAAAGAAAGATCAGTTGAGTCTTTGTTGACCAAAGAAATTCCTAGTCGGGAACAGCCCTAATCTCAATCGCTATAATGTTCATTTTTTAGTTTATGGTCTTGTTGATTTTAAAATCAGCAATAAAGCAGGTGGTGTTTTACCGTGTGGCTATTTAGTGACTGTGTCACTTTTGTCGCCTAATAATGTCTTGTTCAGTATTCGGTTGTACAACAAGACACTCAAAGGAGTCGGCAGTTCAGTTTTTCCAGTAAGTAATGTTACATTTTAGTTTTAATAATGTTTTTTGTTAGCCAACCTTTTTGCTAGACACCCTCTCATCTAAAATGGTCTCATCTGCAACCAAGATGTCTGCGCCGGTAACAGCAAACTCGATGACTCAAATCAGATCTCCACAAACCAATGGGTGACTTCACAACTTTTCAGTCAGATTATCTATCCTGCCATGTCGCTATGCAGCGACTCCATGTGTCCAGATCAGGTGCCTGTAAATTAAATCGCAGAAGTATATTTGGTGAACGTAATCATCCCGTGCATGGACTCGCAGTGCGAAAAGACTCGGCAGCTAGGGCGACATGTGTTTGGATCCATGTAGCGCCCTTCGCCATCCCACAGATCTGTGCAGGGAGTTGCGGAGCTGCTGATAAGGCAGGATTAGAGGGAATTGGAAGGGGAGAAAATTTGGAAAAATCACAAAAATAACACAAACATTGTAGTGTATAAAACATCTATGGTATTATTTGTAAATACTATATTAAGAAACAGATTTACTTCGGAATTGTCCTTTACTTACTGTAGCTAGCACATGGCTACCTTCATCATTATGCATCAGCAGAAAAGCTAGCTAACAATGTTGGTTAGCTATGTGATTGAGTAGCCCCTAACACATTACATTTTTAAACATGAATTTGGCAAACAGTTGTAAATTTTCCTACACTTTTTCCTTAAACGTTCAGTATACCCGCTGTTGCTGACCTTGCGCGTGACAATGTGACGTCATGAGAGCGCCGTAACTAATTATACTCGCGTGTGGTGCTCGCGACACTAATTGCAGTATTCTCCTGAACAGAGGTGTTGCAGCTGAGGAGAGTAGCACTTTGTTGTTGCTTTGTGGAACTGGCTATGTCACTATCACATTGGTGGATAACTTTTCCTAATCTACCAGCCACTGTGGCATGTAATGTGTTTTAGGGGTTCAAGCACATAATGCAGAATCCCTATTGATATTTTAAGAATATTTATGCATAAATTTATCCATGCATAAATGTTCTATGGAGTCTGAGTATCAATAATTATCGTAAAAAATAGAAAAATCGATTCATGGTTGCTATGAGGCACAAAACCAAAGTTATGGGAGGAGCCTATATTACTAAAATGGCTATAACTCGATAAGTAAATGAAATACCTTCACCAAACCCGGCACACATATGAGTTCAAGCTAAGGTCACAGTAAATTAATTGTGACAATTGAACACTAGGTGGCACTATAACATGGAAAAAACAAGGGCTATGACCACCTGACTGTTAGTCCCATTGACTTGAAATTTTGTATGCAGTGTCTTGGTCCAAGGTGCCATGTATGTCTACGAGGACATTGGCGTCTCTCAAAAAACAGGGCCGCCATAGGCCAATGAAGTTTGAGCACCTATTAGACAAGGTTAACAGAGGCCAATCAGAACTAATAGGCATCGATTGGCATCTTCGCCTCATAGCCCTAGAGGTCTAAGAACTTTAAAAGAAATCGGCCACTAGTTGGCGTTAACGGGTTTTACGGCTCTGTTACGGCTATGTAGTCACGTGGTTACACACATCCACACAATATTTATATCATTTGATAGATCTCCTCATACTGAACAACTTTTCCTCAAGAACCACTGCTGTCAATCAAACCGTTCATTTGGGAATGTAAAAAAAACTTACTTTTTGTAAACTAGTCCTAGGTTTATCACCCGATTGGAACCAAACCAGTGCAGAAATGTTGTCTGGAGACTGAATATCAATAATTATTGAAAAAAAAAATTTATTCAGGTGCGCAAAACAAAAGTTGTGGGCGGAGCCTATTTTACTAAAATGGCTAAACACATGAACAGAAAGTAGATAAACATATTAACAGAAGGTATGCTAAAATGATTTGTCATGAGCTGTAAAAGATCTTACTACTGCACCATCGAGAGTATTCTGACTGGCTGCATCACATCCCTGGTTACCACAACACCACAGACCAATCGCACAATGCACTACAGAGAGCAGTACGATTGGCCAAGTACATCACAGGGACCAAGCTCACTACTAAGCCCCAGGGTTGTGCGGTAAACAACTACTAAAAAAGTCCTGCGGTACCAGCATTTCAAAATGGTATAAAACTATCATTTTACGTATGTCAATACTAGGAATGGGCATGATTAATCAACTATCGATAATCGATCATTAAGAATTTTGTTGATCACATTCATTTGTTATCGATTAAACTAATGCAGGTTGCGTTGTGTACAGGTTTTGAAGAAATGAAATTTATTTCATTGTGTGGCAGTAATTATACATTTTACCAACATAGGGCAATTTTTGACCCCATACTCAGTTATGCAATTTTCCGTTTTGATTTCAAAAGTAATCATGAAGTGAAATCATGTTCCCCAGGCCGAGTATGTGAGCGGAGCTGAGTGCGATCAGCCCAGAAGGCTCTTGCTCAATATCGCTCCAGTACCGCTCACTTCACATGGTCAGGACATGCCCAGCCTAATGAGACATACGTGTGTAGGTTACTTGCCTGACAAGTGTGCTTTGTTAATGTGTCATCATGGAGTTCGCTAAATACTTTATCGACAGACATGGTCAGTGTATGGGTTTTGTTAATATTGTAATATAATATAAATCAATAAACAATACCTAAACAATACCTAATATGATCATTATTTTTCATGTGAGCGATGTGTGGGTTTTAGTGGAGTGGTTGAAAAAGGTGTGAGGTGGTGGAGCGGAG
Organism: Umbra pygmaea; assembly: GCA_016801145.1. Lineage (NCBI taxonomy): Eukaryota > Metazoa > Chordata > Actinopteri > Esociformes > Umbridae > Umbra > Umbra pygmaea. Next base: position 6,424 of record JACXGM010040503.1, read on the forward strand.
CAAACTAACCCCTCAGTAAACTAGGAGCGAGATTTCCAAACGCTCAACTCTGCTCACATAGCTACTCTGTCCCCGGGCTGGCCAAGTTAACTTAGCGCTGAGGTGTTTGTGCATCCCGGCAACATCAGTCCCCAGAGCGGGTTGCGGTCGCATCTGACCCCAGATCATGTCAATGCTTATCTTTCTCACCAGTAGACTGGTGCAGAAGTTGTGTGTGATTTACTAGTTATTTTTTTAGGCTTTGTTAGAAAGCCTAATTTGTTAAGTAGCCTAATTAATTGTTAGGTAGGCTAATCTCTCTCTCCCTTTTTCTCGACTCCATGCCTTGGATAGTTTTGAGTGACATTTGGACAAAACCTGACAGATCTAAGTAGACTATTATTATGTTTTTGGTTAAGCTATTTTTTAACATTATTCTTTTTTATTATTTATTGTTTTGGAATAAACAAGGGTCTCTGTTTAAGAACGCCGGCTCGCAGCTGCAGGGTCCGCTGCATTTAGAGCACTGCAGCACTTAGATCTTCAAGTTTAGGCTAACCGAACATCCAGAAGTTGTTCTTCTTGTAATAAAGATCTCATCAAGGAAAAACATGCTGTGTTTTTGTATTTTCATTGGATTTTAATTCAAAAAGTTTAATAATAAGTTTTAATATAAAAATATGAATGATTAATCGATAGTCTATTGTTAATTCTCCCGACGATCGACAAAGAAAATTTAATCGAATCCCCATCCCTAGTCAATATGTTAAAAAATGCATCACGTTTTTCATTTGAATAAATGGACCAAAACGGTTGGTTTTATTATAAATTTAAAAAAGAAAGACTGAAATACCACATGGTCAAAAGTATTCAGACCCTTTGCTCAGTATTGAGTAGAAGCACCCTTTTGAGCTAGTACAGCCATGAGTCTTCTTGGGAATGATGCAACAAGTTTTTCACACCTGGATTTGGGGATCCTCTGCCATTCTTCTTTGCAGATCCTCTCCAGTTCCGTCAGGTTGTATGGTGACTGTTGGTGGACAGCCATTTTCAGGTCTCTCCAAAGATGCTCAATTGGGTTTAGGTCAGGGCTCTGGCTGGGCCAGTCAAGAATGGTCACAGAGTTGTTCCGAAGCCACTCCGTTATTAAAAACCAAATTTTGCCACCAACTTTCAAACCCAGAGAAATTTGTAATGTAATTCGAAGACACGGGATGTTTCATTGTCACCCGTCAATGGCGTCATATAACCTTTGATTCCTCTAGTTGCTCTAAGTTCCAGGGAACCGCCAAACATAACGTGAATAAAGTTATAATATATTTAACAATACATTACTTTGTCAGTGAACATTTTTCCTGCCGGAGACGTTAGATTGGCAGGTTGTCATTGGCAACGACAACAAAACCCATGATCCCACGCTACTTCCCGACATCATTCAAGTACATGTTTTGTTATTGTTTTGATTGAGAGACCCCTAGCGGCCAAAAACTACATATTGTACGTTTAAAATTGTTGTAGTGCGTAAACTTCATCCTAAATACAAATTACGTTAAAACAAGGCTATGTTTGAATTTACGCACAGCTGGTGCAAATGACTGCAGAACCTGGATTCACATAACATTTTCATGCACCAGCAGCATTTCTGACAGTGACATAAGAGAAAAACAGAATAAAATAATATAAATAAAAACATAAAATAGGCCTACACTAAGTATTTAACTTAAATAATTAACAAATTAAAATGACAAAAAGAAAACGCTGACTACTGCTGTATTTTAATACCGCATAGCATATTTTCCAAGTAGCTTCGTCACCCTTTCTGTCAAAACGGTCCCAAACAGTACTTCTTTTCGCTCGCTTAATTTTGCTTGCTCAGAGATACATGTCTGTAGGCGCATGTGGTTGCGCCGCGTGAGTTAACAAATATAGGCTATATAGTATTTTTAAACCAAGCAGCACAAAAAAAACTTAAACGTAGAAAATAAAATAAAGAAAACCCTTTTAAACCATTCAACTGATAGTATTAACCGGTCAATTTTTTACTTTCGATTAATGGTTAAACGGTCAATATGAGCATCCCTATTATGCCTCGTCTCCATTACCATTTAGAACCATGAAATTTACTGTTCCGCCTGGTTATAGATGCGTCTCCATTACCCTTCTGAATTCTGGAACTCGAACGTTTCGCAATTTTTTTGCAGGCTGGCAGCCTCGTTTGGAAGCTTGTGCCGGCAGCACCGTTGGGTGGTCTTATCCCTGGTTCCAGTTCGGCAAAATCGCTGATTGGTCTAGATGAAAACAGACGTGATTTCACACTAGTGTTTTGGTGTGTGGTTTCAACTGGCACCATATTTAAAGTACAAACGGTATATGTAGTTATTACGAAAAGTAATAATTAGCGGAACGTTTTTGCATGTGTTGCCTGTGCAGCCAGCATTGCAGGATGGGTCTTTCTCTGCGATTCCTATTTAATACTTTTTGCCTGGACTTCACGAGAAGTTTAAAAAGTAAACAAACCAAAAAAAGAAATTGTAAGCGACTCGAAATCAACTACATCTTGCATTTTGTAAATGCACCCTTCTGGCCCTACGTGATTGTTTTACTACAGTGCTTCGTGGTCTGCAGTCACAGGTTGCTCTGGATGCACGTCATCTTCTGACGCCATCTTAAATCGTAAAAATCATCATAGGAATATTTTTCCTGTGAAAGACATCAGAGCCCATTTTCCACTGAAGGCAGTGGAGAGTCTGGAGACATACCAACCCCCCACGCCTGGTTTGAAGCCTACCTAGAACCGCCTAGTATAGCCTAGGTGGCCTCGCAATAGAGACAACGCATTAGGTACCAATACCTAGTCTGAGCACACCAGCCCATTCTCAATCTACAGGTCGTGTTTTCCAGGACCTCCTGATTTACAAATTAAGCAGTGATGGAGAGGGGTGTATATCTAGCTAGATGGTCCCTGAAGGCAGGCCCAAGTGCTTTAGATCAGTGTTTCTCAAACCTCTCCCCGGGGACCCCCGACATTAGACAGTTTAGCTATAGTCCTGAACCATCCGATCAGATTCACTAATAAACAACATGTTGACTAGTAGAGAAGTTGAATCAGGTGTGCTAGGCTCAAATACATGGACTGTATGGGGGTCCCCGAGGAGAGGTTTTAGGACCACTGCTTTAGATATTGAAAACACCTGTTCTCTAAATCATTTTATTTTTGTAATTTGGCAGACACTTCTATCCAACTAGGAACTAACAAAATAATATATGGTTAATAGCTAGATTTCAATATCACCCTAATGGCTAGGTTAATAACATGGTTACATTTCAGTTAATGTTTGTAGCCAGGCCGTTTCCGGCACTATGAGTGACGCGTAATACTCATAACAAATGAAAAACATGCTGCATGTTAGAAATATCCGTATTTAACGAACAACTGTGTAGTATACCAGCCCTACACTAGACTAAAAATACACAACACATTCTATACGTCATTCCATAACAATGTTTAGTTTACTGAATCTACTGTAACTAGCTAATAAAAACTAGATAGGTATACTTTGATATAGTTTAGCGTTACACAACTATTAGCCTGTTTGCTACTTTTATTTGCCTAGTCTGCAGCGAACTGTCAATGCTAACTTGCTCCATACCCATCATCATGTCACTGCACGCTTACCTGGAGCACCCAGAGTTTATCTTGCAACTGCCCGATGTTGTCTCGTTGTTCATTCCCTATCGACAAAGAAAAAGCGAAGGATCGCGGATTGCAAATCCCCCCAACCACAAATGCAAACACTTGATTTCATTAGCTATCTTACACTTTACAACTGGATTGAGGTAGTAACATGGGAAGATTATTATCACTCTCTTCCCGTCCCACAAAAAAATGCAACTGTATG
>JACXGM010040504.1:0-10250 GCA_016801145.1 Umbra pygmaea
GAAATAAATGCACCTACATAGACTGTATGAAATAAATGCACCTACATAGACTGTATGAAATAAATGCACCTACATAGACTGTATGAAATAAATGCACCTACATAGACTGTATGAAATAAATGCACCTACATAGACTGTATGAAATAAATGCACCTACATAGACTGTATGAAATAAATGCACCTACATATATGAAAATGACTTGAAAACATTGAATACAAACCTCCTTTGATACAAACAAACTAGACTCACCTGTTGAAAAGATCACCAAGCAGGAGAAATCAACGCTTTTAGACATCAACACGCTCCTCAGGGCTGTCTGCCTGTTCTGTCCTGTCTGCTGCTCTGGGCTGTCTGCCTGTTCTGTCCTGTCCTGTCTGCTGCGCTGTCCTGATTGCTGTTCTGTCCTGTCGGCTGCTCTGGGCTGTCTGCCTGTTCTGTTCTGTCCTGTCTGCTGCTCTGGGCTGTCTGCCTGTTTGGTCCTGTCTGCTGCTCTGGGCTGTCTGCTTGTTCTGTCCTGTCCTTTTTGCTGTTCTGTCCTGTCTGCTACTCTGGGCTATCTGCCTGTTCTGTCCTGTCCTGTCTGCTACTCTGGGCTATCTGCCTGTTCTGTCCTGTCCTGTCTGCTGCTCTGTCCTGTCTGCTGCTCTGTCCTGTTTGCTGCTCTGGGCTTTCTGCTGCTCTGTACTGTCTGCTGCTCTGTACTGTCAGCCACAGCTATTGGAGAAGGAACTCAGAAAGTTCCAACTCATTCTGATTGGACTAGAACACATGGGGGGGGGCTGTCCCTACCCAGAGAGAGCATCCTCACTATTCCCTTTATAGTGCTATTGGACCAAGTCAGAAAAGTGCACTATGTAGGGAATAGGGTGTAATTTGGAAGCAGACCCATTCAAACTCACAATAGTCCTTTGAGTCAGACATATGAGACTCTTGTGCAGAATTTATCTGGAAGGGGCCGTGGCTGCATCCCAAATAGTGCCCAACTTCCTATGGGTCCTGGTCAAAAGTAGTGCACTACATAGGGATTAGGGTGTTGTTTTGGATGCATATGATTGGTCCAAAATTGACATTTCTGTCAGCAGCGGTTCCTCAGACATAGGTACTGTAGATGCATTCAGAGAGCAAACGGGTAACACTTTACTGTCACATTACTGCTTCTCCAGCAATATATTAAAATAAAATAACTCATAATGTCCCAAGATATGAGACATTATCAGTCAAATGGATGGCAATCACCATAAAACATGATGCCATCAGCCATAAACATCCTGTCACAATGGATGTTCCCTTTCTCATAAAAAACAAGGTTGTCAATGCAACATTGTAAAATACTTAAATGCACTTAACTGTAGTTTTCTGTAACCATCTGGGAAACATCCTAAAAAGTTAATGATCACTGGAGAATATATAGCGAACATTATGTACTGTATAGTGAACATTGTAACTAGATAATACATGTAGATCCTAACACGAAACCCTTATTCCGAAATGGATGAAATTCACTACATTCCTCAAAATTCTACACTGAAAAACATATGACAAGTGGTTCCTCAAAACCAATGCATTTATTTGCATTCCATTCAGTTAAAAATAATATACGTTTATTGTATAAATAATAAAGTGTTGATATTTCCCAGCATGCTTTTCTGCACGTTTTCTTTTTAAGAATTGTTTGTTTTAATATATGTTCTGTTTTATGCATTCATGTATTGATTACTTTGTTTGCTTATTAAATGATAATTATAATCATTACTTTTCAAACCTGATTCAAACTGTAAGTGGTTTAAGTTATTGCAACCATTCCTGAGAAGAGTGTTCCCATCTATGTTGTTTAGCTAATCTTGTGAAACATGCAAGTATTTCACCATTGCAGTTCTTTCCACTGCAAGTTATGGGTGATAAAATATTACAGCTGCTGGAAGTTGGACATTCTAACTTGTAAAAATACAATCTTGAAGTGACTGTCAGTGTGGTACAAAAGCTGTAAACACTCAAGTTAATATCTGCCCCATTTCATTAGGAAAGCGTGCTGGGAGAATATGCAAATGTGACTCATTTGATGATTTACATTGGCTCAACTTAAAATGTGGTGATTGGCTGTAATAATCAACTTACAAAATACATGTTAAACCAGATTGAATGACATTTAGTGGGACAACCTAAAAATCATGGGTTGAACATTTTACGTTGGTTAAGCAAAATATGTGTGATTTTACTGTTCTAATTTTTAAAAGTTGGATCAATTATATTTTTTTCAGTGTACAAACAATACACCATATTGACAATGTGAAAGAAGTGTGTTTGAAATCTTAGCAAAAAAAATAAAAATGAACAATGAAAAACCCCATATACATAAGTATTCACAGCCTTTTTTGGCAAATTGTTTCCACAACCTGATTGGAGTCCACCTGTGGTAAATTCAGTTGATTGGACATGATTTGGAAAGGCACACACCTGTCTATATAAGGTCCCACAGTTAAACGTGCAATATGTAATTTTTGGCCGCTAGGGGGCTCTCAATCAAAACAATAGCAAAAGATGTACTTGGATGACGTCGGGAGGTTACGTGGGATCATGGGTTTTGTTAATGACAACCTTCCAATCTAGCATCTCCGGCAGAAAAAATGGTCACTGACAAAGTAATGTATTGTTAAAAAATTATAACTTTATTCACGTTATGTTTGCCGGCTCCCTGGATCTTATAACAACTAGAGTAGTCACAGGTTATATGACGTCATTTACGGGCGACAAAATGAAACGTCCCGTGTCTTCGAATTATATTACAAATTTCTCTGGATTTGAAAGTTAGTGGATACATTTAGGATAATGTAAGTACACAACTAAGAAATATATATAATATATGTATAGTGATGTTTGCTTTTAATGCAAAGTATGTATTTTGTTATTGTTTTGATTGATATTACATATTGTACCTTTAACAGTGCATGTCAGAGCACAAACCAAGCCATGAAGTCCAAGGAATTGTCTGTAGACTTCCGAGACAGGATTGTATCAAGGCACAGATCTAGGGAAGGGTACAGAAAAATATCAACAGTGTTGAAGGTCCCAATGAGCAACCAACCACCGGGACTCTTCCTAGAGCTTTGGGGGAGAAGGGCCTTCCTTCTTCGGGGAGGTGAACAAGAATCTGATGGTCACACTGACAGAGCTCCAGCGTTTCTCTGTGGAGAGAATAGAACCTTCCAGAAGAACAACCATATCAGCAGCACTCCACCAATCATGCCTGTATGTGTATTGGACAGACAGAAGCCACACCTCAGTAAAAGTCATGAGAGTCTGCCTGGAGTTTGCCAAAAGGCACCTGAAGGACTCTTAGTCCATGAGAAACAAAATTCTCTAGTCTGATGAAACAAAGATTGAACTATATGGCCTGAATGGCAATTGTAATTTCTGGAGGAAACCAGGCACTGCTCATCACCTGGCCAATATCATTCCTACAGTGAAGAATGGTGGTGGCATCATCATGCTGAGGGCATGGTTTTCAGGGACAGGACCCAAGAGATTAGTCAGGAATGAGTTGCCAATGACCTGAACGAGTTCTAATGCAGATTTAAAAGACAAAGGGACAGTCCTGACAGCATCCTTCCTGCCTTTGTGTCCAGCCATCTACAACAGCCCACTGGCCCAGTCCTCCAGCCATCTACAGCAGCCCACTGGCCCAGTCCTCCAGCCATCTACAGCAGCCCACTGGCCCAGTCCTCCAGTCATCTACAGCAGCCCACTGGCCCAGTCCTCCAGCCCCGCATGGTTGAGGACTCAACACAATCACCCATTTCAAGCACCTGCAACTACAACAACGCTCTCTGTCTTGGAGAGAAACTTTAACATATTATTCAAGAGACAGAAAACCTGCAAGGCCATCCACTCTTAAGCACTGTGCAGACCAGCTGCCTGTAGTGTTCACTGACATTTTTAACATCTCACTAGAGACATGTCATGTTCCAGCATGCTTTAAATCCTCCATCATCATCCTGGTCCCAAAAAAGACAAAGATCAGCAGACTTAAAGAACAGTCGCCCTGACCTCTGTTGTTATGAAGTCATTTGAGCGCATTGTGATGTCACACCTCAAAACCCTCACTGACATGCACCTCGACACGCTACAGTTTGCTTATAGAGTCAACAAGTCTGTGGACAACGTGGTAAACATGGCTCTATATGTTTTCAGAGTATTTGAGTAAACGAGCACGTGCCAATATCATAATATGCCTTGGTCTCCCTTTCTCCTACACCGTCCTACACAAAATCATGACAGTAACATTCAGCCCAGTGTGGGCTGGCATTACCATATGAACTGAGAATGGACTCATTACTTTATAGTAATTTCCTTTAGTATTTTATACCAATGCATTGCATTGTAGTGTTTAGTTGTTTTATGTATACTGTCCCTTTAACTTCATGTGACACCTGTCTCTGGTTTGACCATTTCTACGATTGGGTTTAAGGTTAGGTTAGGCTGGTATCTTGTAGATCTGATGTTTAATGATTATGTTAAGCCGTGTTCTATAAGTCAGTTAGATTACACCACACCAAACCATGGCATGCAGCCTGCCTGCTAGCTCTGCTGCTTTATCCACAAAAGAAATGAGTTAAAATACAATAGGGAGAGATTGAAATTGAACATGAGACAAATCTGTATTAGGATTGTATAACTCCAAGAGCACATTCCTCCAGTCAGTACTTCTGAGGGAACACGTTTTTGTTGTAGCATAGTGGACATGAGCTAGGGATTGTTTTAATGGGTTTGTCTTGGCCCTATAACAATGAGTGTGGATTCCAAAATGGCATGCATAACAGTGCACTACAGGGTCTGGATTAGGGCTTATAGAGTTAAGGGTGCATGGGATCCAGGGAGTCAAGCTAAAGATTAAATAGCTTCTATGTGGAGGATTAGACAGCACAAGGAAATGTTCTAACAGAAAAGAAAGTTGAAGGTCTTTTAGATTACACCAGGCTGTAGAACCTGCCTCTATATGCATGTTGCGAAATACACATTTGACCCCAAATTGCTTTATTGTTTGCAAAAACTTGAATGGAATGTCATTCTTATAATTATTGAAACATAAAAACAAATGTGTAACATCACTGAGAATTAAACACTGAATAGATTTTCAACATCACCCAAAGGTTGACGACTTATAAATGTTTAACATCACTGAGTTGAAGGCTAACCTATTAAATTCTCTTTCCTCAATAGAGCAAAAATTTTAACAGTCCACTGTAAACAAATCTTCAATCTTACACGGTACGCATTTCTAACTGAACTCACCTGTTGAGACTTAGCTGAGCTGTCAAATGTCATTTAGACACAGATGAGCATTTCAGAGAATGAGTCTGGTTTATAGGACCCAAATGCCATTCTATTCCCCACGTAGTGCACAACTTGTTATCTCTATGGGTCCTGATGAAAATGTGTGACCAATTGAGTCAATATGATGACATTTTGGATAGGTTCTACTGAACAGGTTTCTGGTCAGATTATGTGAGCAGAGCAGGATGGAAATCTCCATGTGTGTAAAATGGACATTTATAACTTGGATTAAAGGGCAAATGCAGCTGTGATCATCTATGGCTTCATACATAAACTAATGTCCCCGAAAGTATAAAATATTACTCCTGGTAGACCTGGTTCAAAGTAGTGCACTATAAAGAAAGAGGTGTGCCATTTAGGACACATTGAGTATGTATGAATTCAGTAATATTGTCACAGTCACCTTCTCTTTGTGAGCAATGTGGAGGCACACCTGCCTTCTCGCCTTTTATGTTGTGTGTGCTGGTTTCTGTTTTTCCCAGAAATTTGCCCAAACGAAATCATCATGTTTTTTGTAAATAGATCATCCTTAATCAAGTCACACCTGCATGCCATTGACCAGTTAAGGTTTTTAGTTCCTGTTAATATTTGTGTTAACTGTAACCTCTCTGTGTGTTTGTGTATCTTTTGGATTATTTATGTTTATTTTTATAACTGTGTGTTTTTGTATCAAACACGGTTTGTTTTATTCTTTACACTCCTGTATAATCTGCTCCTTACCAACTTCACATAGAACAATTATTCAGAAATACATTCAGTAAGAAATACAATAGATACATAAAAAATGAATGCACTGTGAAAAGATGCAGTTTGTGATTTTTCCACACTTCAAATATCTAGTGGGAATTTTCAAAATGTCTAGACTGCATCTTTGAGTCTCAATGAGTCTATAAGTGGGTGCTACACATTGGTGGTGGTCGAGTTGGGCTCTCACTGTGTTAAGTGGATGCTACACATTGGTGGTCGAGTTGGGCTCTCACTGTGTTAAGTGGATGCTACACATTGGTGGTGGTCGAGTTGGGCTCTCACTGTGTTAAGTGGATGCTACACATTGGTGGTGGTAGAGTTGGGCTCTCACTGTGTTAAGTGGATGCTACACATTGGTGGTGGTAGAGTTGGGCTCTCACTGTGTTAAGTGGATGCTACACATTGGTGGTGGTAGAGTTGGGCTCTCACTGTGTTAAGTGGATGCTACACATTGGTGGTGGTAGAGTTGGGCTCTCACTGTGTTAAGAGCTTTGGGCTCCTTGAAGAGCACTAAGATGAATTAATAATAATAGTAATAATTATTATTATGTTAGAAGCACTTCCTTGTTAAATCCTGTCTCATTAAGTTGTTGAATCAGAAGCTTTTTCCATTTTTGGTTTCTCATTTCTAAATTTAATTTTAATCATATTTGAAATGAAGCACATTTCAACACTGCCTTATTAAAATTTAGTTCACTAACAATAACATGGGGACAAGGACAGCCATTTGTGCTACGCAGATTCACCAGCAGATGTCAGTATTACACCTAACATGACAGAAAATTACTGCATTCCTTTCCAGTGGAGGAACAATGACGTTGATGGACACTTGGAGTTCACTCTCTCACTGCTCGACAACCATAACTACAGCATAATCAGTGGTGGGCCGTCAGGGCCTGCAAGGCCTTCTCTGCAGGCCCAAAGATAATCAGAATCAGAAATGTAGTTTTGTACTTTAATATATTTTTTTATTAACACTATATATATTTTACAAAGTTCATTTAAATTAGTCTATATGGTGATTTCATTGCTACAGTATGTTCTTTTCAGTTGCCTTGCTCTTAGCGCAGCTCATATAAATGAAACATTTTATCTAATAAGATTTTTTTCATCTGTGTCGTCTCCGGGTAGACTAGGGCATTCAGAATTCCGAGTGAATGCCGTCTGCTGTTGAAGCCCATCAGGACCATGTTGTTTGTCATATTTTTAACCAATCAGATTTCGACTTTACCATGTTGGGTGTGTTCTTTGACCAAGTAAAGCAATTCTGCAGGCCTACTCTTATGTCAGCATTGTTTCTGTTGCTGATAGGAGTGGCCGTTCAATAAAGTTCAGTAGAAAAAATGTAAAAAAAGTTTGCCATCCGAACAAGAACTAGCTAAGCTTTCCCGTCTCCGATTTCTTTAAACTTTCAATTTTTAGATTGTTAGATCTTTTACTTTTAGCAGAATGGCAGATGGAGGTGAAGAAGTAGCTTTGGTGGCGTATATAGGACTGGGCAGGATCGACTCTCAGCACTGGGCAATATCTTTTATTAGAACTTAACGCAAAGATGTGCTGTATAACTGCGTCATAGAAGTCTTTTTAAAAGAGAAAGGAGGACAGACTTTGTTTTCAAATAATGAGCAGCTTTGGTGAGTTTGATGGATTTTTATATATTTTTACTAGCAGGGCCTTAACTAGGGATGGGCCGATACCGATACCAGTACATTTAAGTACAGGAAAGAATGAAGGATGCAATTCGGTGCATACTGTAACTGTAGAAAACGGCATGAGGAACGCCCCGGACCTAGCCTCTGAAAGCCACCTTCAGCAAGGAAAGACAAATGTTGGTAGTTTGCAAAACTTCTGGGTGAACAAAATAGTGGTATTTCTAAGTTCTGACATACAGTGCCTTGCGAAAGTATTCAGCCCCCTTGAACATTTCGACCTTTTGCCACATTTCAGGCTTCAAACATAAAGATATAAAACTGTAATTTTTTGTGAAGAAGCAACAACATGTGGGACACAATCATGAAGTGGAACGAAATTTATTGGATATTTAAAACTTTTTTAACAAATAAAAAACGGACAAATTGGGCGAGCAAAATTATTTAGCCCCTTTACTTTCAGTGCAGCAAACTCTCTCCAGAAGTTCAGTGAGGATCTCTGAATGATCCAGTGTTGACCTAAATGACTAATGATGATAAATAGAATCCACCTGTGTGTAATCAAGTCTCCGTATAAATGCACCTGCTCTGTGATAGTCTCAGAGGTCAGTTGAAAGCCCAGAGAGCATCATGAAGAACAAGGAACACACCAAACAGGTCCGAGATACTGTTTTTGGAGAAGTTTAAAGCCAGATTTGGATATAGAAAGATTTCCCAGGCTTTAAACATACCAAGGAGCACTGTGCAAGCGATGATATTAAAATGGAAAGAGTATCAGACCACTGCAAATCTACCAAGACCCGGCCGTCCCTCTAAACTTTCAGCTCATGCAAGGAGAAGACTGATCAGAGATGCAGCCAAGAGGCCCATGATCACTCTGGATGAACTGCAGAGATCTACAGCTGAGGTGGGCGAGGACAGGACAACAATCAGTTGTAAACTGCACAAATCTGGCCTTTATGGAAGAGTGGCAAGAAGAAAGCCATTTCTGAAAGATATCCATAAAGATTGTTGTTTAAAGTTTGCCACAAGCCACCTGGGAGACACACCAAACATGTGGAAGAAGGTGCTCTGGTCAGATAAAACCAAAATCTAACTTTTTGGCAACAATGCAAAACGTTATGTTTGGCGTAAAAGCAACACAGCTTATCACCCTGAACACACCATCCCCACTGTCAAACATGGTGGTGGCAGCATCATGGTTTGGGCCTGCTTTTCTTCAGCAGGGACAAGGAAGATGGCTAAAATTGATGGGAAGATGGATGGAGCTAAAAACAGGACCATTCTGCAAGAATTTCAGTCTCTCGATGTGCAAAACTGATAGAGATATACTGAGCAGACCCAAAGCAAAGAAATAATACAAACTCCCCACCCCTAACCTGTTCTAACCCAACACAAACAATTTCCAAGCTAACTGGCATGCGGTCAAGGTGCCCTAACCAAAGTACAGGAGGGCGGGCGCTCAGATCTTGCCTAGTGTGGTTTTGACAAGGGAGTATCCCTACAGGTGGTGTAATCCCAAGGGCATCTGTCCTGACACCCCCAAGTGCCTCCTCTCCCCCTCTGGGAAAATAATAAGAGAAAAATTATTAGTATAAATCACAAATACACTCACACAATAGGCCTAGCACTGTCTCTAACAAACACAGCTCTCACTTAACCTAACAATCACAAAATGCTCAAAGTCACACTAAACAGGCTATTAAGTGTGGTACCATCCACACATCAAAACACTACACACACAGACCAGAGCCTACAAACCAAATGAGCAGCCAGTAAGAGCTACAGACAAAGTGGCATCAACCACTAAAAATACAGACCAAAGGCAGAGAGAGCTCACGCACGGACTAAACCTGAGACAGGCAGAGAGCAAGAGAGAGAGTGAACACAAAATGGCTGGTTTTATATAGAGGGGAAGGGTATGATGGGTAATGGTGATTGCTGAATCCAGGTGTATGGGATAACGGAGGGGAGGAGTCAGTGGTAAGTGATGATTGATGATCAAACCTTCTCCACCTGTGGGGAAACAGACACACAGAGCAGAGACAAACACAGAAAAAGACAGAAACATAGCACATAGAACACTAACAAAAACCAGGCCACATATTATACTGACTCTTAAGGCCATTGCACACTGAGTCCGAAATTCGCATCCGAATTGTTCGCACGTTAAAAAATAAAAACGACCTCACGTTATGTCAATCATGCATGCACACTGCTTCCGAAAATTTCGTCCGTAATAAAAACAATCGGATCAGGTTCGATTTTCTGCGTTTTTTGCATCCATAGCCAGCATTTTGAGAGGTTTATTTGACAATTCAGGGCCACCATACAAGGGACCGACAACATCCAGAACACACACACACACAGGCACGCACACTACACACAGGCACGCACACTACACACACATACGGCCGGTGGAAGCGCTGGGCAGACAGCAGCTATATAATAACGGATTATATATTTTATAACCAATTAATCCATTAGTAATGGAATTGGCGGCTCAATCACAGTAAACACCT
>JACXGM010040505.1:0-10219 GCA_016801145.1 Umbra pygmaea
ATATCCCTGTATTTACTGGAAGGCACTGTGGCTAAATGACAAAGAAGTAAATGTAAAATGTGTATGGAAAGCTGAACCATGGATTAGTTCCTCCACAGACCATACTGGCATCAGCATGACTAACCATGTAACATCAAGTTATTAAACTACTCTTAAGGAAGCCAACTATCTCTACTGTCAAGTTCTTTTCATTCGCCGTCTCTCCGTTTCACGCTTACTACTATAAACTCAGTATCCACAATAGCCAGATGGCAGCTCATTGTAGTTGAGATGGAATACAAGCTTTACAAGCGAGGGGCACACCCTGGTTTGATGCCTGACTTGAAACAGGAATGAACACCTGAATGTGTACCAGAGGTATTCCAAAGGAAATATGCATCTCATTGTGCAGTAGAAGGTCAACCAATCACAATCAAATACTGTAACTCTGCTGCATTATTGTGTTCCTTAAACTAATGGTAACAAAATCGTTTATAGCCTTTATGTTGCCTAAAGTGGTCCAGGGGTCTAGGCTGTTTCTTCTAGTACACACGTGCTGTTCCAACATTGGTTTGAATCTGACCTGCAGCTTGTTTAACAAATATTCCCACCATCTCTATTTTAAAAACAAGCACGCCTGAATACATACATTAAAAGCAAGAGTAGGAGTCAATTCTTCAAAAGTAGGTCACCACTAAAAATGTACACAACATTACCAATAAAATCATATCTACACAACTGCTATTGCCCAAAATACCCATAATGCACCGCTTGGCCAATTGACAAGGCATGGGTAAGGAAACTTCAACAATGACCAATAATAAAATTTAACTGTAGTTTTCCAACTCTCCAAAATGTGGGTGCAGCATTTGTGACACCCCAGGGCTACTGGTCAGGAGGCATGGTTACTGTAGGACATTTTGTGTTCATAGAAACACAAGGAAACTCATGTCCTAGTCTCCTGCTAGTGTAAGACCTGGGCCTGTTCAACCTGTCCATCTGCATTTTTTCCACCAGCAATATCTCATTGACACAACTATAAACAAACAGTAAAAATGCACACCAGTCATTTGGACACAAAACACAGTAATGAAACCATTATTTGTTTTAGACAGAATGATGTACGGTATATCGCTGTGAATCAGTCATGAAATAAAGACAAAGAGGTCCACTTACGTCTCTCTGTTATGTTCACCTCAGAGTCTGAAGCCAATCCAGGCATATAAACGTCTCTCTGTTATGTTCACCTCAGAGTCTGAAGCCAATCCAGGCATATAAACGTCTTTATCCTCTCTGTCACACGTCACACAGACCAACACTTTTATACATGTTCCCTGTTGTGTATCAGTGTGTATAGTCCAGATTTAGTGTTGCACGTTCTCTCCCCTACTCTGTAGGCTGTCAGACTCCAGAGATTACGTGATGTGGCTGTGTGTCTGCCTAGGTCACACTTTCAGCGCTGTCTTAACCCCACCCATTATCCTGGGCTACATCACTCCCACTTTCCTTCCCTATTTCCTCTTCTGTATGTCATCCAGGGGAGTCTATGAAATGGTTTAGTGATCGTTTTCCACTGGCTCCCTATCTGAAGTTCTGACCTGTCAAACCCTTGTGTTGGAGAAACCATTACCCTCAAACTCTTATTTTGTCAGGAGAAACAGGTATTTCCAGTCTTTTTTATTATTATTCTTTGCCCATTTAACCAAAATACCTGCAGAGAGAGTGGAAATGATAGTGAAGAGAGAAGTATTGGTACCATTTCAAATTAAATATATTCAGTACAATTATGACAAAGCCAACTTATAATCTACAGAATTTATTTTTATTTTAAGTCAGTTTCATGTTTTAAGTCACAGTTTGGCAGCAGATGGCTCAGGTCCCTCCCACTTCTCCCCTAAAAGACAGAGTAGAATGTAATTGTACATTATTGACTCACAGAAACATCAATCAAACTGCATATTTCCTGGTGCATTTTGAAAGGACTAATATTAAATTAAAATAAAATCTAAATACCAGCACTCATAAAGTGTCATTAGTGAATACTGCATCAGAAGTTTGGGTTTCTGTGCAAGCTGACTAAATATGTCAGTGTGGACTTACCTAGAAGGTGGGCAATGAGCTCAAATCTGTCAGAACCAAAGAACACCTCTGCCTTTCCATTCATGTGACACACAATCAGTGGAAAACCAAATGCCTGCAAGATATAGCATAGGGAATGGAAAGAGAGAAAGTTTCAAAATGAACGCTCCCCATGCATCAAGGTGGGCAGCAAGTTGGCCTAGTGGTTAGGGAATATGATTCGATTCTCCCTGACTGCCAAACTAAATTCTCTGTAGATCTGTCTGGCTCCCAGGCCATTGCTCTAAGTAAGAATTGGTTCCTAGTCAATTGACCTGGTTATGAAAATGAAATGGAAATGGATATGGAAAAGAAAATAATAAAAAAAGCCAACAAAAACCTTTTTTTTGAAAAAATCTGAGTGAATGATACTGTTACCTTCAAATCAAAAGATGTTCAGGGGACATTAGGTGGTTGTGTCACAGTGGCTACTGAGATTACCCGCCCCCCAATACAGCAGTTAGATATGAATGGTTGAGCTGTTGACACTAATGGCCATCCATCAACCACAGGGTGAGGGTGCAGGGGGGAGAGTAGAGAGGAAACTCACCCCATAGTCCAGTGCCTCCTGGGTGGAGATCTTCAGCTTGTCCTTGACTTGTTTAGAGGTGGACAGTTTCAGTATCTCCTCCACCTCACTGCCTGAGAGACCAGCCTTCATGGCTGCCTGGAAAAACAATCACATAGACTATTCACACAGGATTTACAGGCAGTGGCCTGCAAGAAAAGTTAAAACAAAGTGTCTATCAGCACCCTTTGCACGGGGCCTGCTTTTATCATCTTGTTGCTGGTAAAACCTTAAATACATTCGGTGGATTGACGATGTGAAATAAAGCTGGGTCAATATGGACAGAGTTCTAATATAATTCAAGGTAACACTTTACAATAAGGCTCCCTTTTAAAGGGTTTATGAATGGTTTATAATTAGTTTATAAATTATGTTGTAAACCATTTATAAATCATTAACAATATGTTATAACTAGTTCAATTAAAAAGGCAACTGTCCCCAGATGCTTGCCAAATAGTGAGCCCACATGTATCTCAACTGCTAATCTTCAGATAGGATACTTAACTTAGTTGGTTTTCTCCATCAGCCAGGATAATTTTTTTATCAGTTCACTGGGTTGATTCATTTAGATGTTTCCTGGCATCTCATTTTTTATGTCCATATATTTTTGAGTTTATTCATTTCACATTTGTAACTGCAAAAAGGTGAAGAGTAAACCACATAACAACTTATTAATAAGTAACTAACATTTGTAACTGCCAAAAAGGAGCCTTATTGTAAACTGTAAAAGACATCACCATTTATTAACGATTTACTAACATTTGCACATAACAAAAACAAGGTAAACAGCTTTGCACAATGCATAACTTTATTTGCACAATTCAAAAAGTACTAAAATTCTTCACTAAAACTGTGAATACACACTATTACAAAAACCCTACTTTACTAAATGGTGATGTGGTTTACATTTTACAATTAGACTTTCTTTTGGCAGTTACAAAAATTAGTAACTCATTAGTAAATAGTTGTGTTTTGCACTTTACAGTAAGGCTCCCTTATGCCAGTTACACATTTTAGCAACTCATTAGTAAATGGTGATGTTTTATACTTTTTGCAGTTACAAATGTGAAATGAATAAACTCAAAAATATATGGACAGAAAAAATGAGATGCCAGGAAACGGAAAGAATCAACCAAGTGAACTGATACCAATGATCGTGGCTGATGGAGAAGACCAACTAAGTTAAGTATCCTATCTGAAGATTAGCAGTTGAGATACATGTGGGCTCACTATTTGGCAAGCATCAGGGGACAGTTGCCTTTTAAATTTAATGAGTTATAACATTTTGCTAATGATTTATAAATGGTTTACAACATAATTTATAATCTAATTATAAACCATTTATAAACCCTTTATAAGGGAGCCCTATTGTAAAGTGTTACCTAATTCAATTCATTATTTACTTCATTTAACAGACACTTAGTTGGTGTGCCAAATTGGAGAAGGTTTGACCATAGAAATAGAATGGATAGAAAGGACATTGAGCTGCTTGGCATGGTTATTCGATTAGTACACAACAAAATGGCGATTGTCGTTAGTTGCCATAGTGACAACTCGCGAATGGGTTTAATGCGGAAGTAGGCTGCTATATCGTTGGCTGCCACTCTGACAATTCTGCTACATTGATTTGAATTGGAATGGCATTTCTAATCATTCCATTTCTATGGGTTTGACTTAAAATCTCTGAAACGGGCACCACACACCTCCAGATGAAAGTGGCACAAATTGTGACCAGTGTTGCTAGAAGACAATGATTTTGTGTGTTTTGGGGGTTTGCTTGTCGAACAGTGAAACGTCTACGCTACGAAAGTATTCATGCCATAAGGCGGCGGCACACTTCGGTCACTTAGGTAAATTGAACCAGTTGTTGTGTCCAGTCACACTAGTTGTGCATTCATACTTCTAACCTTTCCCGATGGCAGAAAAAGACGTTGGTGGGGGGGTGGGGGGGGGGGCGTTACCAAAACAATTGTGGCTATCGCTTTTGTGATGAGCATTCACAATTTATTCAAAGATAAATTGGTGCACGGATTTCCAACCAATCACAGCACACTGTCTTTAAGGCGACACAAAAGGCAG
The DNA here is from genome assembly GCA_016801145.1 of Umbra pygmaea. Taxonomy (NCBI): domain Eukaryota; kingdom Metazoa; phylum Chordata; class Actinopteri; order Esociformes; family Umbridae; genus Umbra; species Umbra pygmaea. The sequence goes on from JACXGM010040505.1 coordinate 4,745, forward strand.
CTAGAACACAACACCCGAGGTGAAAGGAGGTGGAGCCTCGGTAGGAACGTAGGCTTTGAGCAAAGTCTCGAAGCAAGAAGGCCTTGCTGCTCTCCAGTTAAGCACCGTTCTTTTGTAGTGAAACAAGCGTCAATTGGAAGACTGTAACCAACCAATTAATCATTCAAACAAATGTTTTTTATAAAGCTGTTCTTACATCAGCAGTCACAAAGTGCTTTTACAGATACCCAACTAGAACCCCAAAGAGCAGGCAACCATGGGAAATTGAAGCACAGTGGCAAGGAAAAACAACCCAGTTTTTGCTTCCTGTATCAGGACAGGCAGCTCTTCCTGTGTGAAGTAAGGTTGTTATACTTCTACTAAAACATTGTTTTTCAACCCTCTCCTCTGGGAACCCCAGCCGTTCCATGCATTTCATCTATTTCTGAGCTAGCACACCTGATTCAACTCATCTGATTATTATCAGGCCTTTGATTAATGAAAACTGTGAGCTAGTTCAGCGGCTACAGGTAACCCGTGAAACATCTGGTGTGCCCTGAGGTGAGCGTTGAAAAACACTGTACTAAACCACTCTTTACTGTCATGTCAAACCTTGTGACATCCTTCTTCCGTTACATGCGAAAGTAACATTTCCATTATGGACAAGATGGGTATGTTTAATAATTATATTATTTACCGAAATTTGAAACTTGACCAACTGAACCCAATATTTTCTCTTTTACAATTCTCAACTTCTGAGGTCTACTTTGCATTTTGGATGCAATGTTTTTGTTACTAGCCTTGTGTGGTTTCTTTCATAGGACAAAGCAAATATGCAGCAATTGAGTCATAAAATGCATCCAAATGATGTCAAGTAAGATGTACTGTTTGTTTTATGGGCAGCTGCTTCTGCGTCATTAAGTAGTGGTAAACATTTGGCCCGAAGATATATTTGAACAGTTAAAGATGCATTCCGTGACGTCCATGATAACAAAACAATTTTGTTGCCCCCACCCCCCATCTTAGTCTAGGTGTGTATTATATTATTTATATTATATGCATAGTTTAAGTAGACTCTTTATCTTACCGCAGTTAGCTTGAAACCAGACAGTTTTCACTGCTATAACAGCCATTTTCTTACTTAGCATCATACTAAGTGTGTGACATATGTTTCGCTAAAGTGGAGGAAATATGGTTGGCAGAACTGTCAATCAAACCAGAGCTCTAGTGATGTCCAATGAGGTTGCAGGATGGGCACAACATCTAAGTAGAGATAGAAAGTACGTACTAACCCGACAAGCTTAGTCAATAAGCTCGACAGTGCCGTTACACGCTGGATTTACACCCTAAGCCTAAAATCTTACAGAATGCATCTTTAACCTACTTGTCAAAATTACATTATATTTACAATTATATTTATAAATGCATACAAAATACAGCATTAGGTTTTGAGAATATTATGAAAAAATGCATGCCCAATATTTTTGATAGTGACGTTATGAATCGGGTACTGTATAGTCAACACTGTGTCACAAGTTTGTGCCATACGGAGGAACAAAATACTGAAAAGTATTATAATAAAGTGTGGGTAGTTGGAGGCTACACAGGACAGGTCGGAGCGACGACGACCTCTAGCGGATGAAAAGGAGGATGGAGACACACCTTTACGCGTGAGTGGAAACACCTGAGGTCATTATCCAGCATGTGTCGATGTTTTCTTTTTAGGTGTGTGTCTCAGTGTGTTTATGTTTATGGGCAGTAAGAGCCTGGAGGTGATTAGGTTTTACACACTGGTTTCTGGTTTATATCACTGCTACGAAGAGAAGAAAATAACTGCATTATCCTGTAAACATGACTGAATTGTCTCAGTAAAAGATACTGGTTATTCTGAACAACTGTCTCTGTACTCCTTAAATATCCTGTCCTGCGGTGGAATAGTGAGGGTTATAGCCAACTCATCGCAAAATAATTAAACTGAACTACTGTATACGTACAAGAAAATCTACATTGTCACAAATCCAAGTCACACAATATTAGTAAATTAGAACGGTGGAATATATTATAAGATTCAACTTTGATTAAACAGTATAAAATAAACACAGGCAACTGTATAGAATGTACTTGTTGCCTTCCTAGGGTCAAGTTCTAGTTAGGAGGCATTTTTAGAAATTTAAATAAGCACAATATTGTCAAATAAAGTCAAACCATAAAACAAATAAAACATTGTGATAGAATATTTTGCACATATTATCCCTCATTAATATCAACAGAGCATAAGACTGTATATGCAAAATGTATATAATTGCAGGAAAAGTCACTTTCAAGGTAAACAGGTGTTTGTTTTCTGTGATAGTGTTGCTCTCTGCTTTGCTTTTTAGTTGATTTGTTCCTGTACATTGTAATTTTGTTTGACCTACCCAGGTCATTGCTGCATATGAGAACCTGCTCTCAGTCAACTTACCTGGTTAAATAAATAAATGACATTGTCAAAATATCACTGCATATCTTGAACTAAGCGAAATGCAAGACTTCACTTGCAGACAGTCTCCATGACTGTACACAGGGTTTCCACGGTTACAGCTTGGTAGGCACAAAACACTCATACCTCATGTAAACTGATGCAGGACGCATCCCTTGACATTGCATAAATATCCGAAAAAACCTGCATAAAATTAACCTATCAGCCTCTCATGAATGAATATATCAAATTTGTCATAATTTTCACTCATAAACATAGGGAGATACGCAGTATACATCAGCATATAGGACACTGGGAAAGGTGACTGGCTGTTTTTAGACCATGGTGATCGCTCCATTGATATCTGGCAGTATTTGGAAGGCCACCTTTGAAGCGAAGCTTCAGACTTTCCCCAAGCGTTATCAGTAGATCCACAACTCTGAGAGTCAGCCGTGGTCACGTTGCTGATGAAACTCAGAGTGGATAGGGGTAAAAGCATAAACTTCAAGACATACTACTGACTTCCCTGGTCCACTGTGATTTCTAATTTACAAATCCCTTCGATCATTTAAGAAAAAACTAACTTAAGTAACAATTAAACATTTACATTTAGGCATATCTACTCCTCAAAGGTTTTAGAACACCAAGGAATTTGATTCAGTGGGGGAAGGACGGCATGCCGAGAGCACCATTAAGGTGGCGGACAAACACTAGAGGTTTTCAACCCATGCGCTGCGCCGCGAGGACTCCCCAATTGTGCCGTGACTTCTTTTCTAAATCTGATGTGTTTTTTTTAGGGAGGCAATTTAAGCAGCGCTTTGTTCATAACGCTCTTTTTGGCTCTCCCATGAGGATTTCCCAAGCTGATGCGCCGGAGTTAAAATTATCTCACATCATCCTGTGATCTAATTGGACAGTGAATTAATTAAGGGCGCACCTGACAAACCTGTACATCCATGCCACTGAAAAGAATGGAGAACGATATACATGGCGCTATGTCACCAACTTGTTCACTCCATGTCCAAAAGGTCCTTAAACATCATGGAGGCCATAAAAAATATTAGATACAGTAGAATTTATTGTAGGGTGTACTCATTATGATTAGATATGGTAGAATTTATCGTAGGGTGTACTCATTATGTTTAGATATGGTAGAATTTATTGTAGGGTGTACTAATTATGATTAGATACGGTAGAATTTATCCTAGGGTGTACTAATTATGATTAGATATGGTAGAATTTATCCTAGGGTGTACTCATTATGATTAGATATGGTACAATTTATCCTAGGGTGTACTCATTATGATTAGATATGGTACAATTTATCGTAGGGTGTACTCATTATGATTAGATATGGTAGAATTTATCGTAGGGTGTACTCATTATTTTTAGATATGGTAGAATTTATCGTAGGATGTACTCATTATGTTTAGATATGGTAGAATTTATCGTAGGGTGTACTCATTATGTTTAGATATGGTAGAATTTATCGTAGGGTGTACTCATTATGTTTAGATATGGTAGAATTTATCGTAGGGTGTACTCATTATGACTAGATATGGTACAATTTATCGTAGGGTGTACTCATTATGATTAGATATGGTACAATTTATCGTAGGGTGTACTCATTATGTTTAGATACGATATAATTTATCGTAGGGTGTACTCATTATGTTTAGATACGATATAATTTATCCTAGGGTGTACTCATTATGATTAGATATGGTACAATTTATCCTAGGGTGTACTCATTATGATTAGATATGGTAGAATTTATCCTAGGGTGTACTCATTATGTTTAGATATGGTAGAATTTATCGTAGGGTGTACTCATTATGTTTAGATATGGTAGAATTTATCCTAGGGTGTACTCATTATGTTTAGATATGGTAGAATTTATCGTAGGGTGTACTCAATATGTTTAGATATGGTAGAATTTATCGTAGGGTGTACTCATTGGGTTCTTAATAAAAGCAAATGTTTCACAGAACTCAGTTTTATCAGTAATATTTAGAAAAGTTGTTCTGGTTTTCACTGAGATACAATGATACAAGTCTTAATTTTCAAAGGGGGTGTACTCATTTTCACTCAAACATAATACAAGTTAAAAAATTGGGTTTAATACTCCAAAACGGAGCAAAGTCGTACACCTAATCACACTGGACGGAATATACACTCACCTAAAGGATTATTAGGAACACCCGGTCAATTACTCATGAATGCAATTATCTACCCAACCAATCACATGGCAGTTGCTTCAATGCATTTAGGGGTGTGGTCCTGGTCAAGACAATCTCCTGAACTCCAAACTGAATGTCAGAATAGGAAAGAAAGGTGATTTAAGCAATTTTGAACGTGGCATGGTTGTTGGTGCCAGATGGGCCGGTCTGAGTATTTCACAATCTCCTCAGTTACTGGGATTTTCATGCACAACCATTTCTAGGGTTTACAAAGAATGGTGTGAAAAGGGAAAAAAAATCCAGTATGTGGCAGTCCTGTGGGCGAAAATGCCTTGTTGATGCTAGAGGTCAGAGGATAATGGGCTGACTGCTTCAAGCTGACTTTGACTGAAATAACCACTCGTTACAACCGAGGTATGCAGCAAAGCATTTGTGAAGCCACAACACGCACAACCTTGGCGGATGGTGTGGGGGATGTTTTCTTGGCACACTTTAGGCCCCTTAGTGCCAATTGGGCATCATTTTAATGCCACGGCCTACCTGAGCATTGTTTCTGACCATGTCCATTACTTTATGGCCACAATGTACCCATCCTCTGACGACTACTTCCAGCAGGATACTGCACCATGTCACATGCTCGAATCATTTCAAATTGGTTACTTGAACATGACAATGAGTTCACTGTACTAAAATGGCCCCCACAGTCACCAGATCTCAACCCAATAGAGCATCTTTGGGATGTGGTGGAACGGGAGCTTCGTGCCCTGGATGTGCATCCCACAAATCTCCATCAACTGCAAGATGCTATCCTATCAATATGGGCCAACATTTCTAAAGAATGCTTTCAGCACCTTGTTG
>JACXGM010040506.1:0-10330 GCA_016801145.1 Umbra pygmaea
CTGGGCAAAGACAATGTAGACTCCTCTCTGACTCATTCTGAAAAGGAGGAGGGGAGAACGCCCTGAGCTCCAACACTTTTGACCTGTAAGAGATTTGAACAACCTTAGGGAAGATGGCTGGGTTGGATCTCAACACAGCCCTGCTCAGGTCGCCGTTAATGATACAACAGTTTGGGTGAACCAACAGCGCACAAAGGTCTCTCACCCTCTCGGCAGAAGCCATAGCGAGGAATAGCACTGTTTTAATAGACAGGAGTTTCAGAGAAACCCGTTCAAGTGGTTCAAAAGGTGGCTTTCGAAGAGCCTCCAGAACCATTGACACCTCCCATTTAGGGAGACTGGGTTTGATTGTGGGATGTAAACAATGCCTTTCAGGAAGTGCGTGACCAGGGAGTGAGCGAAAACCAAAGAGTTCACCCATGGATCTGCCACGAGGGGGCGCAAAGTATCTTCACCATCTCCGGGAACCAGGCAGCGCCTGGTCTCTCTGGAGCAATTAGGATAACTACTGCACTCTCCTCCCGTATTCCTGAACTACAGTAGGCGCCACACCGGGGAAAGAATATAGAAGGCCCTCTGGCCATTTCTGACAAGCAAAAGCGTTGACTCCCAATGAGGGGAGGTCCGGCAATCTCGGAGAGAACCAGAGAGGGCATTGAGATCTTTCGAGGCGAATAGATCCCCTCGTGCCCTGCTGAACCTCTTTCAAATATTGGACATTATGTTGGGGTGCACGGCCCATTTGTCCACGCGTGGCCCACCCTTGACATGATGTCCGTTGCCACATTCAAGTTCCTGGGAATGTGAGAGGCCATGAGAGATCTGAGGTGGATATTGGCCCAAGTCCAGAGTTCGATCGTCAACCTGTGCATGGCGGGGGACTTCGAACCCCTTGGTGATATATATAGGCCACCATTCTGTGATTGTCTGACCAAACACGCACGTCCTGACCAGCTACTAGCAAAGTAAAATCAGGGAGGTGTCTGTGTAGACCGAGAGGTGGGTGGTCACCCTGCCCAGCAGGGCTCTCCATCTTAATCTGGTCCCGTCTCCCCAAAAAAGCAGATTGCTCTACAGAGAGGCTGGGATCATTAAGCAACATTGTCGATCCCGTACCGGGTCTAGCTGGAGCTTGATGAGCCAACGTTGCATTCTACGCATGTGTAGCAGACCTATAGGCACCACTACATGTGTCACAGACCCAATAGGTACATGATGTGACTCAGTGAAAACACAGAGAGGCTGACACCTGTCCAACCCGCGAGTGAGGGACAGAACCCTGTCCCGGGAAAGACAGGCCCTCATTCTCACAGAGTCCAACTTGAGGTCTAGATAGGTCACTGACTAGGAGGGTCAAAAAGCGCTGTTCTCCAGATTGAGGGCGAAACCCAGAGCCATCAGATGCTCCTTGGTCTCCCTGGTGTGTGCTTCTGTTATACATTTTCCCTGAAAAGTGAAATGAAGGAAACGCCAGTGTCTTTGAGCAATGTTTACATGAAAGTAAGTGTCCTTCAGGTCTATGATCATAATAAATCGCCCTGGTGAACACACTCAAGCAGGTGTCTGATAGTCAGCATGCAGAAACTCCTCCAGAAATCTGTAAATCTACAATAGGTCTCATTCCTCCAGATTTATTCCGAACCAGAAAAGAGAGGGAATAAAAACCGTTCCTCTTGTCTCCGAAGGGAACCTGGGATATTGCAGATTTCTGTAGTAACTGAGCATTCTCCCTTTGTGCCTCTGACATCACTTGGGTTTCCCTGATTCCCTGAAAGGTAGGGGGAGCACTACGGATTTGAAGTGTCCCTTCTGAAGCGGTTTCATCAGCCACGCTGGAATAAAACATCTCTCTCGCCTCTCTGAGAAAGCTAGAGAGAGGAAGCGAGCTGATGTCTGTGTGAGTGAGTGAAGAAGTAGGTGAAAGGTCAGGCAGGTCCCAGCTACCGCCTTTCCCATCTCTCTCATGGGGGGAAAACCCAAGGGGGACGTGATTCAAAAGGGAGGATCAGGCGAGTGTAGTGAAGTGGAAACTAACATCAGTGAGCGAGTATTGTGTTCAGCGAGAGAGCCGCTCACAGAAGAAAAAATAGACTCTGTCAGTACACCCAGCGGGTACCGTGTTGGCCCCTTTCATCTGAAGGTGCAAGCGTGGCAACACAGACAGAGTCGGGAGTGCAAATGAATTAGAGCGCGACAATGCTGCTTCCTTTGGAAGAGAAAGCAGTGATGTCTGAGTTTAAGATGGGAGGAAATCCCACTCACTTTATTGAGAGCACTCTTCAGTGGAACAGAATTATGAGCGTGCAGAGAAGTGGGTGGGTGCCCGGTGGCCGCTGGTGAGAGAGATGTGGATAGAGGCACGGGAAAAGTAGAATACATTTTGAAAAATGTATTAACAAATGCGTCTCCACCCAGAACAGGGTTGAAGAGGGCCTGGCTAGGGCACCCCTCCATAGAATGACATTGCTTGCTCCTCTTGTTCATGGGCATCATAGAGGTATTACAAGCAGCAGGGCGCTGCCTGTGCTGAGGAGCTGAACGCTGGGGCTGCTGTGGCGGTTCCATGCGTTCGTGCTGATGTGCCGGGTTTGGTGGCGGGTCAAGCTGTAGAGGGGTGCAGTCCCTGTGCCTTAAAGATGGCCTATGACCTTCCTCTGAATGGGCTCTAGAAGCAGTAGCCGCTTTCAAAGATTAAGCCAAAGAGGAAGCTTTGGATTCCTCCTCCTCCTTTGCAACCCTTGCTGTAGTCTCCGCCATGGATTTCCCAAAAATGGAACCACGTTCAATCAGGTCGTTAAGCAGCTGGAGCTTCTGTGGTTCCCTCTGTGCTGTCGCAGACAGCCATAGGTGCCCGTGAGACACCAACAAAGTAGCCATCACTTGGCGCCGGAACAAATAGTGATGACTTGGGCCATCTGCAAGATAGCTGCCACCAGTTTTCTGACCTCCTGGATCTCCCCTGGTTCGATTCAGCGTCAGAGATGCCAGCAATGCCACCAGCATGGCGATGTGGGAAGCTACGCCAACAGCCTGGGCCCCCAGCACATAGGACTTCTCAGCCAACGTGGCATAGGTCTTGTCCATAGCTTCGGAGAAAGGCGGGCTTCTTAATAGTGGACAATGCCGAACCCCGCTCACTAGGTGAGCGGCAAGCGACTGGTCGAGGCAAGGAATCCCCCATCTCACAGCCTCCTCTCTTCCCACAACGTTGGTAAAGGGTGGGTAGCTCTTGACTGGAGCGGAGAGCTGGAAAGGCGCCGCCCAAGAACCCTCGAGGTAGTCCGCCAGACCGATCATGGGAAGAGAAAGAGGCTCCTTAGATGCCTGAGGTTGAGCATGTATCTGCGTCTCCCAGAACCACTTGAGTTCCACTCTTGCTGCCGGTGGGTAAGGGATGTTGAGCCTGAGAGCAGCAACTCTCAAAATGGCGGCTAGGTCACGGCGTAGACAGGGGAGGGCGGGTTCAGTAGCCGGAGGCACCAAAACCGACTCTCTCTCGTCGGAGGCAGAAGACTCACCTTCCTCCTCTTCATTCTCTGGGGTGGAGGAGGAAGTGTCGGCTCTAGCCTGATGCCCCATTGAGTAGAGTTGACGGCACCATGGTACTCTGTGATAGCTCCATCAGAGCCACGTGAGTCACCGGCGTAGACCCCTCTCTGAAAGGCTTCTCTCCAGGGGCATCATAAACGTGGCGTACGCACAATAGAAGATGTAAACAGCTCTCTACACAATAATTGGGATTTATAAAAAGCAAACTTGACCGGAAAATGTGCGGTCCTTCATGGCAACTCTGACCCAGGCGTACGCACAAAAACGGGTAAAATGAGAAATGGCGACACCATCGGCAGATGGATGAAAACACGTAGGCTACTCTAGATCTGTCTGAAACTGCAGAGCGTTGTGTAACCAAAATCGAAATACTGCATCTCATTAATAATATGACGATGTCACAAAGCCATGCTTACAATTAACAGCCTGCAGAGAAATACAAACATATAAAACAAGATTGTAACGTAAATGCAAATGAAGCACATATTGCACATATTTGCAAAAAGAACACTCAAATATATTATGTAGGTTAATTATATTGGCATGTTATGTAATTCATCCTCATAAATAATACGGTAAACAGAACAAAATCATGTTTAAAATGTTATTCTTTTCGATGTCTTGCGTTGCAGATAGATAGATAAAGATGATGATCGATAGTCTCTATTGTCCATTGGGGAATATTCTTTTCATAGTATACATGTCGTAATCAGATACAGGAACATAGTGTTCAATTATATGCATTTAGTTTGTTTTATTTTTAAATGTGTTCCATCGTGTCTTAACCATTTTGAAAGGTGCAAAAAATTCCATTTGTGCGGAACTATTTTCCATGTACAATTAGATTATTAATGACATCTGTATTATTGATTATCAGATACTAGGGATGGGCATGATTAGTCGACGATCGACAATTGATCATTAAGAATTTCGTCGATCACGTTCAATTGTTATCAATTAAACTAATGCGTTGCGTATACGTTTTTTTTAAGCAATTAAATTATTTTCACTTTGGCAGCAATTAAACATTTTACAACCCAAGGGCAATACTCAGTTACCTGCAACTTTCCGTTTTGATTTCAAAAGTAATCATGACGAGGAATCAGGTTCCCCGGGCAGAGTAATGTGAGTGCTATCGTCCCAGAAGGCTCTTGCTCAATATCGCTCCAGTAGGCTACCGTTCCAGTTGCGCTCACTTCAAATGGTCAGGACATGCCCAGCCTAATGAGCCTGTATGTGTGTTGCTTACTTCCCTGTAGATGAGTCTTTATGGAATATGAAAAGACAGGCTCTCTCTCGCAAAGACTATTGTATGCGTGCAAATGCGAACAGAAAGGAACGAGGTGCGTACACTATCTACTGGTTAGACAGAGTTATAAAACGATTAATTAAAACATTTAGTTCATTGTCTTTGTATTACGTTATAGCCTATAGCCTTTCGTTGTGTGTCCACATGAAATCATATATATATATAGAAAATACATACAGTACATTTGTATAGTGAGATTGCACTGTCTTGTATTAACATTTGTATATTACTGTACTTTAAAAACGGTTTGTTTTTCGTGTAGGCTACATGGTTATTGGACAACTGCTCAGTGAGCTAGGAGCGGGATTTCCAAACGCTCAACTCCGCTCACTTTGCCATCTCTCCCCGGCATGGCCAAGTTAGCGCTGAGGTATCTGTGCATCCCGGCAACGTCAGTCCCCAGAGTCGGTGTTTCTGCGGCTGAACTGATGGTCAAAAGGTTGCGATCGCGTCTGAACCCAGATCATGTCAATGCTTATCTTTCTCAACAAAAAATCAGTAAACTGGGGCAGAAGTTGCATGTGAGTTACTAGTTATTTTTATGAGGCTTTGTTAAGTAGCCTAATTTGTTAAATAGCCTAATTAACTTTTCGGTATCTCTCTCACCCTCTTTCTCGAAGAGTTTGAAGTTACATTTTGACAAAACCTGCCAGATCTAATTAGGCTATTATTATATATTGTTTAACATTATTTTTATTTTTATTTATTATTTTGGAACAAACGAGGGTCTCTGTTTAAGAACACCGGCTCGCAGCTGCAGGTTCCGCAGCTTTACAGCACTGCAGCTTATACTCAAGTTTAGGCTAACTTCTCTGTTATGACTCTCTGCTCTTCCTCTGTTATGACTCTCTGCACCTCCGCTGTTATGACTCTGTGCTCCTCCTCTCGTATGACTCTGTGCTCCTCTGTTATGACTCTTTGCTCCTACTCTCTTAAGACTGTGCTCATCTGTTATGATTATTTGCTATTCCCCTGTTTTGAACATCTGCTCCTCCTCTATTAAGACTCTTTTCCTCTGTTATGACTCTCTGCTCCTTCTCTGTTATGACTCTCTTCTCCTCCTCTGTTATGACTCTCTGCTCCTTCTCTGTTATGAGTCTGCTTCTCTGTTATGACTCTCTGCTCTTCCTCTGTTATGACTCTCTGCTTCTCTGTTATGACTCTCTGCTCCTCCTCTGTTATGACTCTCTGCTCCTCCTCTATTATGACTATGCTCCTCCTCTGTTATGACTCTCTGCTCCTCTGTTATGAACCTCTGCTCCTCTCTGTTATGACTCTCTGCTTCTCTGTTATGATTTTCTGCTCCTCTGTTATGACCCTCTGCTCCTCTGTTATGACCCTCTGCTCCTCTGTTTTGACCCTCTGCTCCTCTCTGTTTTGAGTTTAGGCTAACCAAACATCCAGTTTAACTGCCACGTTGTTCTTCTTGTAATAACGATCTCATCGAGGAAAAACACGCTGTATTTTTATATTTTCATTGGATTTATTTATAAATATAAAAGTTAAATAACTAATTAATTTTAATATAAAAAATTAATGATTAATCGATAGTCAATCGTTAATTCTCCCGACGATCGACGAAGAAAGTTTCATCGAATGCCCATCCCTATCAGATACCATAAAATGGATGGTTATAAAAAGCCATGCCATCACAATGCATAATGATGTACAATAGCTGATCTTGCACTGTTAGAAGATAATACTAATAATAATGGCCTAATGCATATTATTTATTGGCGGCTTTCATAACAATAATAACAGGATTTCTGGCAACTGGCACTTTCCAGATGGAATTGACTGACAGGTCAGGGATATCTTAGCCAACCCTTTGCCGGGTTATGCCAGGCATGTTAGTTGGTATAACAGGCTTGTCGCATAATTACATGAAGTTTGAAGTTTCCGTACACGGAGAGTGAACAGGCAAACAAAAAAGCACATTTTGCAGCTATGTGCGGTTTCCCAAAAGTAATCGGTGCTATTGCCATAATGGCAACGAATGAGAATGAACATGCTTTCATTAATCAAAAGCATTTTCATTCCGCCAATGTCAAAATAATTTGTGATGCAGACATGTTGCTGTAATGTAACCAATTTTCCCCCACCCGTGGCAGACACACTTTCGCGATGAAGCGCTAGACGCTTTGACATCGACTGATATCTGACTACTTTTTATTTGGGCCACGGTCCAACTTTCTTACAGCGTCTGCAAACTTTTGCCACTCCAACACCTTTTCGGCATTGGTAGTAGGCACACTGTACCCTTCAAACAACATTTTCCTGATTTCTCAATCAATGAATATTAATTTCGGGGCATTTCACTTACTATTTATGGGCAATTATGGGCGTGACATGCAGCTGCAAAAGCTGCACCACATTTAGAGTTGATTGTGATTTATAAAGGGAAAACTGCGTAGGACGTGCGTGCGCACAGTTTTATGAATCTGAATATCTCTTTGCGTACGCACGTCCTATATTTCGTCCATACACCACTTCTGATGCAAATCCACTGCAAAGTTTTATAAATGAGGCCCCTGGTGAGGATCTTGTGTGGCATCAAGGCACAGACAGAGTAAACAGGGTTCGGGAGCAACGTAGCATGTGCATGCTCTAGGCCCAAACACGCCACACAGAAACCGTGTGTCTCACCGTCTTCTGCCAGATGGCAACAACGGCAAGCTTTGTCCGAAATGCCCATAGGAAAAGACATCCAAGACTAAACTCAAACTTGTAGAATAATAACTTTGACAGAGATATTATCAGTTATATCTAGACCCCGTCGTCAGATGTAGCTTGCAAACGATAGCGGCTGAAAAAAAAGATAATGATTAATAAGTTTGCCCTATATTCATAGTGGGCCACGTTGTCACCCCTAGGGGGTGGTGACAGTTATTCAACATTGTTCAGATCAATCAATCAAATTTATTTTATAAAGCCCTTTTTACAACAGCAGTTGTCACAAAGTGCTTTGACAGACACCCGGCCCGAGACCCCCAAAAGCAAGCAACACAAGTGATGCACAGTGGCTAGGAAAAACTCCCTAGTAGGAGGAACCTAGGAAGAAACCTAGAGAGAGGCCAGACTCAAGGGGGTGGCCAGTCCTGTTCTGGCTGTACCGGGTGGGGGATCTGAAGGTACACAGCCCATTGTAATAAGGTCAATCCGTGTTCAATTATTGTCCAGCAATGAAGATATGATGGGTGGACTGTGACCATAGTCTTTATGTAGCATCAATACAGTTTGGTGTTCTTGCGAACGAACACCGGAAGCCGCCTGGAGATGAAAGCTGGCGTCATCGGGTGGAAATGAGATCACCAAACGCAGTGACATGGGATCCAGCACAGCAGCGGGCCAGGCACGGGAAGGGGACATCAAACGCATTGACATGGGATCCAGCACAGCAGCGGGCCAGGCACGGGAAGGGGACAGGAAGGAGTCATCAGGCCACTTGGTCCTGTCCCATGTTGGTCCTGTCGCAGATGCATCCTGCTGTGCAGGAGGGATAAACCACTAGGAGCTAGAGCTTCCCCTATGGGCTCCTCTACACTAATACAGGCGGGATAAACCACTAGGAGCTAGAGCTCCCCCTATGGGCTACTCTCTACTAATACAGGAGGAATAAACCACTAGGAGCTAGAGCTCCCCCTATGGGCTCCTCTCTACTAATACAAGAGGAATAAACCACTAGGAGCTAGAGCTCCCCCTATGGGGCACCTTTCTACTAATACAGGAGGGATAAACCACTAGGAGCTAGAGCTCCCCCTATGGGCTCCTCTCTACTAATAGAGGAGGAATAAACCACTAGGAGCTAGAGCTCCCCCTATGGGCTCCTCTCTACTAATACAGGAGGAATAAACCACTAGGAGCTAGAGCTCCCCCTATGGGCTCCTCTCTACTAATACAGGAGGAATAAACCACTAGGAGCTAGAGCTCCCCCTATGGGGCTCCTCTCCACTAATATAGGAGGGATAAACCACTAGGAGCTCGAGCTCCCCCTATGGGGCTCCTCTCCACTAATATAGGAGGGATAAACCACTAGGAGCTCGAGCTCCCCCTATGGGGCTCCTCTCCTCTAATACAGGCGGGATAAACCACTAGGAGCTAGAGCTCCCCCTATGGGCTCCTCGCCGCTAATACAGGAGGGATAAACCACTAGGAACTCGAGCTCCCCCTATGGGGCTCCTCTCCACTAATACAGGTGGGATAAACCACCAGGAGCTAGAGCTCCCCCTATGGGCTCCTCTCCACTAATACAGGAGGGATAAACCACTAGGAGCTAGAGCTCCCCCTATGGGCTCCTCTCTACTAATACAGGAGGGATAAACCACTAGGAGCTAGAGCTCCCCTATGGGCTCCTCTCTGCTAATACAGGAGGGATAAACCACTAGGACCTAGAGCTCCCCCTCTGGGCTCCTCTCCGCTAATACAGGAGGGATAAACCATTAGGAGCTCGAGCTCCCCCTATGGGGCTCCTCTCCACTAATACAGGCGGGATAAACCACTAGGAGCTCGAGCTCCCCCTATGGGGCTCCTCTCTGCTAATACAGGAGGGATAAACCACTAGGAGCTAGAGCTCCCCCTATGGGCTCCTCTCTACTAATACAGAAGGATTAAACCACTAGGAGTTAGAGCTCCCCCTATGGGGCTCCTCTCTACTAATACAGGCGGGATAAACCACTAGGAGCTCGAGCTCCCCCTATGGGGCTCCTCTCCACTAATACAGGCGGGATAAACCACTAGGAGCTCGAGCTCCCCCTATGGGCTCCTCTCTACTAATACAGGAGGGATAAACCACTAGGAGCTAGAGCTCCCCCTATGGGCTCCTCTCTACTAATACAGAAGGATTAAACCACTAGGAGTTAGAGCTCCCCTTATGGGGCGGAGCTCCACGATATAGAATATAATTGAAAGAAACATGTGTAGGTTATAATAATTTATGTGATTTGATATTTTAATCCAAATACATTTCATTATCAAACATCACACCATGATTTCTCAGGTCGGATTTTTTATAGCTGAGCTAAGGGACCCTATAGCCTATTTTAGAGTTTTCCCCTTGAGGAATTTGGACAATATCAGCAACTATTATTTACTGTTTTGAACACTCATTTTCCAAGAATCTTTCTATTTCTAAAACAGGAGCAGGAGTTAGTAGCTAATATAGACGTTTTTCAGAACGAAGTTATCTTTGTCTGACATCTCGTCTGCTTCATCTCTGTCATCACATGCAATCGGGAGATGAGCACTGCTGATCAGAATAGTGCATGAACATGAACCCGCAGTTGGAGACACATTCAGTCTGCGCAGTAAACATTAATGATTACACATTGGCAAATAGGTTGGTTAGATCTAGACTATTAACGTTTGAAAAACGCTGGGAACAAAATTTAAAAGAGTAAACAATAATTAACTAAATGAAAAAGTGAGTAAAGGCTATTTCACAAATAAAAGGGGTGGTAAATGGCGTTTACTTGC
>JACXGM010040507.1:0-10301 GCA_016801145.1 Umbra pygmaea
ACTCCCACTTTCCCCATGACCCTCCCACGAACGCATATTAAAAGCGCAACTTGTCTGTGGTCGCTAATGTGGCAGGCAATCTGCGATTTTACCCAAGTGCGCCTGGTTTGTAAATAGCACGCATCGGTTACGTCCGTCTTTGCGACCAATTAGCGCCTGGAAACAGTCGCAAACAGCTTGATAAATCTAGCCCTCTGTATTTAAGCCACACACAATCCTTAGCCTCTTTGCGAGGTATTTGTAAGTACTATATTTCCTTCCTACCAAGCATTCTAGTTGTTTCTTGTTTATATTCTCTGTTAGGATGTGTTGGGATCCTTTTGTTTAGTTTAAGTTTAGACCAGGAGCCAAGTCATATGTATATGTTTGTTATAAGTTTACCCGTATAGTTTGTTTGTATCTGTCTACGCTATTCTTAGTTTCTCTATGGTGTGTCAGCCTGGATTAATATATCTATAAAGCATTTTCATTAATTCCCCATCTGCCTTGGACTAGCTATTTGTTATATCTCAACACCAACAACATTACAGTGAGCATCCGGTTTGGCAAATTGACGCAAATGAGGAAGTGCCTTAAACCTGCATTCTATCTGATTTCCAGCTGGGGGTGATACGTCTGGTTGCAAAAGAGCTCTAAGTTTCTGTAATAGTCTATGAGAATGAGAGACATATTATACTTGATTTATTACCTCAGTAAACATTTTCATGATGTATATATGGTCTCAATCACTAGATTTAAGCCTTCTACAGTTTATCATGATGTTCATTTTTTTTATTATAGTCTTGTTTATTTTAAAATCGTCGATAAAGCAAAGGGACGTCTAGGGCGTGGTTATGGCGTTCGGTTATACGACAAGACACTCAAAGCAGTTGGCATTTCACTTTTTTCCGGTAAGTAAAGTTACATTTCGTTTTACATTATGTTTTAATACTGTTTTGCGTTAGCATCCCATTTAATATCTGTTAGCTAGCTAAATTACTCCTCCCTCTAGTCTAAAATCGTCACAGCCGCAACCAAGGTGTCTGCGCCCGTAACGGCAATTTCGAACAAACCAATGTGTGACGTCACACATGGCTCCATCTAGTAATTATACAATCTATGGGTGTTACCAGCAAATAGTAACAAAAAATTCAAAAAACTTGATTGTGTGGGTGGGGGGCCCTACAAGACATTGTGCCCAGGGGCATCTGAATTCTTAATCTGGGGCTGCCTGCCACAGCCTGAGCTGTGACAGTTCCTATGCAATCCTATACAGAAAATCCCAAAAGAGGCCTAAGATAGCTTCATAACACCATTTTAACCGAGTATGATTCCTATAGGATCCTATTGTAGTAGATTCATTGTTTTACTACGGATGTATGTCTTAGTTTCAGGGGAAAATATAATAATTGAAAGTGCTTCAGTCACATTGATATTAGCGAAGTTGGTAACGTCAGTCATGTTCTGAGTCCCTGCTGGAGTGCATCAGCTCTGGCGTTCGGAATCCTCGGTTTTCTGCGATCACTACTTCCAAATGTGCACCTGTGATGTGTTGTCTTGATTACCCTTGTGTATTTAAACTTACTTTTCCAAGTGTTTCTTGTGAGTTGTTGTTCCCATGTGTGCTCTTTCCGTGTTGAACAGTATTTAATTGTCCCTGCTTTACGCAGCAGTTATTGATTAAAAAAAACAGGGCTTAGTCTCCAGACATTGTGGTCTGTGTACCTGTCATTAATTCCATGGTCCGTTTAAATACAGCAGGCAGGAACAAGATCATTTTTTTCAGAAAAACTGATTTTGGCTTCGTTTTCTTGTTATCTCGTTTCTGGAAGTAAGCTAGAAATACATTTGATATTCCGATTTTTATCTGGGTGGAGCTACATTTGGAATGCGTGTCATTGGTCAAATCATCAGGTAACACTTACTGGCCCTTCCAAATAGCGGTCCAGACATCTTGATCTCACTATTAATCTAAATTGACAAGTATAATGACAATTGTTGGAAGCGAATTGCTTCTGAAATGTAGATTAGTAATGTGGAAGATGCCATTTTATTTATATCTAAATTATTAATTACATTTTTTGTTTTAAATCATTTCCGTAAAACGTCAAAATCGTTCCATTGTGAATATGTGTAAGTCCTCAGTATTTCATGTAATTTGACCCAGTCAGTTTTACTTGTAATAATAAAACTGATGTAAATGAGCTTAGTCAGTTCTTAAAATACATAACACTGCTTTTAGTTTTACCTTTATTTTACCAGTTGACTGAGAACAGCTTATCATTTGCAGCAACGGCCTGGAGAAGGGGGGAGAGGGGAATGAATGAGCCAATTGAGAGATAGGGATGATTAGGTTGCCATGATGGTATGACAGATTGGAAATGTGTCCAGGACACTTAACACCCCTATTCTTACAAATAGTTTCATGGGATCTTTAGTGACCACAATCAGGATACCTGTTTAATATCCCATCCAAAAGACAGCACCCTATACAAGGCAGATGTCCCCTTCACTGCCCTAGGGCATGGTGAATGATATTTAGACCAGAGGAAAGAGTCCCCCTTACTGGTCCTCCAAAAGCCCTTCCAGCAGTACTGGTCTACAATCCAGGGACCGACCAGGGACCAACCAGGTGCAACCCTGCTTAGCTTTAGAAGAAAACCAGCAGTGGCCATTACAAACAACACATCAAAAAACTCCCCCAGGTTGTTCACCAGTCTGTGAAATGGTACGCATGCCCTCACCAGCCCTAATAAAATGGTGCTGGTTCACTAGTCTATGGTATGTACAGTGGTGCTCATAAGTTTGCATACCCCTATTTTGACAATGTGACTGTAAGAAAAATCTGACTGTTATGTAAGGACAGTGATCATAGGAAACAATTAATTATCGCATAGCTGTTTGGCATCTTTGTAAACCATACTGTTAACCGAAATCACCTAAATAGCCCCGATCAAAGGTGTACATACCCTTGTATGTTTAGCCTTGTTACAGACACAGCAGGTGACACACAGGATAAAATGAATCTTAATTTCCCACACCTCATCAAACAAAGCCATGCTTCTTAAATTGTTATAGCAAGAGTGTCATAAAGTCACCCATCAATTTGAAAGACTGGGCATGACAAGATGCATGGAATAATTTTTTTATACAGTTATTATTATTCCAACAAATATTGATTTCTGAACTCTTACCTAGTTAAAGGACAATTCTGAGTGATTTTAAAACGTAGCTCTGTTGTTTGCATATCAGAAGTGCTGTCCGTAGCGTTAATAACTCAAACAATCTGTATTGCCAAAACCGTGTTTACCTTTTGCTGCCAATAGACAACCATTACGCATTTACGGGGCAAGTTAAAAAACATGCTTTGAGCCTCTTAACATGTTTGAAATGTCATTACTAGTCCATGTGCAGTAATTCCTTATAGTGAAAACAGCGAATTTGAACAAATAAGTTTGTGTACATACCTCAGTTTATTTCCCTTTTTTCAGTGAAGTCCACACTTGTCGATTGTCGAAGTCATACAATGCAATATTCCAAAAAGTATTTTTTCCGCAAGAAAAATGATTTGCCGTGGTTATGTCAATATAATGTAGCAAGTCAGCCAGGTAACCTGACACCCCTTCTTTGGCAGCTCACGGACTGAGTCTACACTGTTGTTTAGTTACCTATGCTCATGCGTGATAACTCTTGAACTGTTGGGAGCTGTGAAGCCAAGTGTCAGGTTACAGCCGATCAATGTTGTGAAACTAGTTTATGGACATAACTACAGCAAATCCCTTTTTTGACAGAGAAAAAATACATTTTGGAATTTTGCATTGTATGACTTCGACAATCGACTAGTGTGGACTTCACTGGAAAATAGGAAATAAACAGATTAATACCATGGGTAGAATATATATATTTACCATGGGTAGAAAAGGTGAATCTTCACTTCTGACTTAACTTCTCTCCAGGCTGTCTTACTTCGGTCATCATGGCCAATCTTTCCTTATTGCATGCATTCTTAACCTTAAAGTCTCTGGAGAAAACATATCTTTAATACTTGTTTAAACTTATCTTTCATATTGTATTAATAATCTCTATTAAATTCATACTTTAATTCGTCGTCTCCTGGGAATAACATTAAAACTTTATCAAATTCAGTTCCACCAGCCATGATTCTCTCACACAGTTAAACATTACACTCAACAAACCCCTAGCTAGTTCAGGTATTTCACGTGTTCCAGCTCAAGCAAACTTGGTAATGGGGCACACAAATGCTCAAGCACACAAATGTAAAGGAAGAAGCTTGACTTCAAGGGAAAACTTAATTGAATTAGAATCTGTTGTTAATAAACTATTTTATTTTGCCAGAATATGGTTTGCTGGGGGGTCCACATGGCATAGGGACTAAGTGGCTGCATTGCACGACAATCTACGTCATGATAGTCATGAGTTTAAGCACGACTAATGGTTCTCTGACTTTCCCTGGGCCTCCTGCATGAGGCAGTGCAAATTGGCATAGCGCTGCCTGAGATTTGGGTTAGATCAGATTATCTATCCTGCCACGTCGCTCTCCAGCAACTCCTTGTGTACAGATCGGGCGCCTGTGGGTTCAATCATGGAAGTATACTTGGTGAAGTTAATCATCTATGCATGATCTGACTAGAGGCTTCTTTGTTGGATGAACAGTGCGAAAAGAATGGGCAGCTGGGTTGGATGAACCATTTGTGTGCCCTTCGCATCCCCACAGATCTGTCCAAGAATTTGTGGAGCTGCCAGCAGGATTAGAGGCAATTGGAGGGGAGAAAAATTGGGAAAAAATCCAACAAAAAAGAAGAATATGGTTTACTATTAATATTTTTTGTTGTATGGTTTTAACCTAATGTTAGATTTGATGAGAGCTAATTAAGACAGTGCTTAGATTATTTCTTTAGTAACCTTAGACATGTTTTCCAAACAGATTATTCTAAAATGAATTTACAAAGGCATCGATGGCCGGCTATAAAATAATGGGGTCTTAACCACAGCAAATGACATTGGCTAGTGTACAGTGCAGGAGGTGATGCTCCCCCATCATAACCTAGCTACCTTTTCTAGAGTCCCCATGAACTATTCCGTCTTCAGCTCCCCTCAGACACAAAACTTTTAAATCACACAATTAAGTGTTGCTCCTCTGATTTCAAACAAAGACATAATCGAAATGACTACATAGCTTAGTTGCTGGTACTAACATATTGTAAAGGCTGGCTAACTTGTCTTGCTTTGAGTTGAGGTGTTTGGGCCAGTAAAACTACTGGGCTGAGACTGTGTTGATAGCTAGCAAGCTGCACTCAGAGTGAAATAAAACCGCAAACCCTCCTCTTTCACTTTCTATACCATATCCAGTGCTCATTTTCAGATTTCATAAGTGAAAGATGGAGAATGAAAGTGCCAATTTCTGTAAATTTCACATACAACTGTAAGTTGAAAAAACAGAAAACGAGCTCTGAAACCTGAGTCCTGTGTCATGCCAACAGTAAAGCATCCTGAGACCATTCATTTGTGGGGTTGCTTCTCAACCAAGAGAGTGGGCTCACTCACAATTTTGCCTAGAACACAGCCCTGAATAAAGAATGGTACCAACACATTCTCAGAGAGCAACTTCTCCCAACCATCCTTGAAAGGTTTGGTGACAACCAATGCCTTTTCTAGCATGATGGATCATCGAAATTTTGGGTCCATGGCCAGGAAACCCCCCAGATCTTAATCCCATTGATACTGTGTCGTCGATCCTTAAGAGGCAGGTGGACAAACCAAAACCTGCATATTCTGAAAAACTACTAACATTGATCATGCAAGAATGGGTTGTCATTAGTCAGGATGTGGCCCAGAAGTTAATTGACAGCATAGCTGAGTGGATTGCAGAGGTCTTGAAAAAGAAGGGTCAACACTATATACAATATTGACTCTTTGCCTTTGACAAATAAGGAATGGTTGTAAGTATAAGTATGCAGTGCCAATGTAACCTGTTTCTAGGATTGAAGTTGTGCATTACATCGAGGACCACAATGGAAATAAGTTTAATTTAAACTTCATCGTGTTATCCTTGACAAATGAAATGAATGTATTGTTCACTGCTAGTTTGTTGAATAAATCAAATCAAATCAAAATTGTAATTATACTTCAGTATACCATAGTAACTACTGACAAAAAGATCTAAGAACACTGAAGCAGCAAAACTTTGTGACCTTCTCAAAACTTTTGCCCACAGCTGTAGTCATGACTTAAAGGGATACAGCTCATGTCAAAATGACGTTATAAGGTACTCTCACACATACTATCCCACTAGAAATAGACTTTCTGCACGCAATTGTAGCTTGCCAGTTAGACATCTGTAGCTATTGTAGCTGTTTGAATTGCAACACCAGAAGGGAGCTAGCTAGTTTAAAAGTGTGTCAAAAAATGTGGTGCTTATTACGATGGGTGAGTGGTGTAAATAGTGACCTACAAACGTTAATACCCTTTGGTACTGGATGCATAGATGTCTAGAACACCGGGTTGTGGAGGTGCAGACGCTGGCAGCCACTAATGTTAGGGCTGTAACGATATGCGCATCGCGATCCAATAGGCACTCCAGCGCCCGTTCGCCTGGCAACAGTGTATAATGCCCGCAACACGAACTCGGATATTTCCTTTCAAACTAACAGCGCTAGTATAAATTAATTGCAATAAACATTGTGAATTCATTGTAAAGCTAGTGAATTGTAAACAAATTCAATTGTATTGTGTGTAAAGAAATAATAAGAGTATGTGACAGCATTAGCAAATGAGTTGTACACAAAATGATTGAATATATTGTAAGTGTCTCATAAAAAAAACACAAGAAATCAGTCTCTAGAGTCTGTTGTTACCCAAAATAGACTAATTGTAGCAACACATGAACATGGACCCACTACCTATCTATGCAAGAACAAACAATTATTATTATAATGAATGAGTAGCGCTATCATTTTGAAATTACATATCCGAGTTCGTGTTGCAGGCATTATATACTGTTGCCAGGCAAACGGGCTCTGGAGTGCATATTGGATCGCCATGCGCATATCGTTACAGCCCTGACTAATGTGACATTTTCTCATGTTTATTTTAGAATGTAGGTGGAATTAATGCTACAATACAATTGCTTGAAAACATCTGAATGCAAGTTCATCAATCTACTAGTCACTGAAGTGTCCCTCCCTCCTGCATGCTGGAGCAGTGCTTTGCTGTCTGTAGTAGACTACTGTTCATGACAGATTTGTTAAAAAAACTAGATGACCAATCATTTTGAGACTTACACTCGCACTGCAGGGGACTGGGACACAAATAGTGCCAATGGAATGGAATCTATATCTTGAAAACTGTGGGGGCTGATAAGGCGCAAAACAACCTGATTAATAATAATAATAACAAAAATATTAAAAAAATGAAGATGTGATTGCGCTTTACAGTGCAATCAAATAATAATAATAATCATAACAATATAAAAATGTCAGGGTTTGGACAAAGAGGAGGCAAATGTGTATTGAAAGGGATCAGAATTTTACTTGAGTTTCTTTATGACATTGTTTTTTTCAGGTTTCCCAAAAAGGTGTCACCATGGGTAAATCAATCAGTACTCCAAAACTCAGGCAGGATAAAACATTTGGATACAGACTTCATACATGAAATCTCACAGATTAATTTACATCCTTCCAAACAATGCCATGATTTCTTTCTCGTTCTCTCTCCCAACCAGGAGACAGAATAGGAAAACTTAGCAAAATCGAACACTCAAATAACTCCTACCCAAATGTGTACTAAAAGGTAGTTTTAAACAAGCATTTTTCAACATAAATATTTCCACCAAACTTTACACATAACAGAAAACATTGCCCGACAACCTGAGAAAGTCTACCCCCCACTTATTTAACCCATGTAATGACTTATCGAAAACAGGTGCTTTACTTTTCCAGGTGCACATAAATGCACTCCCTCCTAAAACTCTGGTGAGTGTGATCTGCGGTGCGGAGGAAAACCCAGAGCCGACGTCACAAATAATAATATTAATTCATATTCAGGGCAATTAGCCTACATCTAAATTGATGGCGGGTGGTAATTGACCTGAATAATGGATAGCTGACCCAAAAAAGGTTGAGAACCACTGCATTAGAAGATTGGTACATTGTGGTCGTAAAAGGATGGACAATACTCAGTTAGGCTGTGGTATTTAAACGATGCTCAATTGTTACTAAGGGGCCCAAAGTGTGCCAAGAAAATATCCCCACACTATTACACCACCAGCCTGAACCATTGATACAAGACAGGATGGATCCATTCATGTCTTTTACGCGAAATTCTGAAATTTTTTGCAGGGCCTGTGCCAACTGTAGCCTAATTTTCCTGTTCTTGAGTGAAGAGAGTGGTACCTGGTGAAGAGAGTGGTACCTGGTGAAGAGAGTGGTACCTGGTGAAGAGAGTGGTACCTGGTGTGATCTTCTGCTGTAGCCCATCTGCTTCAAGGTTCGACATGTTGTGCATTCAGATATGCTCTTATGCATACATTGTAACAAGTGGTTATTTGAGTAACTTCTGCCTCTGTCACCTCAAGCCACTCTAGCCATTCTCCTCTGACCTCTGCAAAGAACAAGGCTTTTTGCACAGAGAACTGTCACTCACTGGACATTTTCTCTTTCAGACCATTCTCTGTAAACACAAGTTCCCAGTAGATCAGCACTTTCCGAAATACTCAAACCAGCCTATCTGGCACCAACAACCATGCCACATTCAAAGTCAATTAAATCACCTTCCCCATTTTGTTGCTTGGTTTGAACTTCAGCAGATCTTTCTGTTCCTGTCTACATTACTAAATGCATTGACTTGCTGCCAAGTGAATGGCTGGTTAGATTTTTGCATTAACGAGCAGTTGAACAGGTGTATCTAATGAAGTGGCCATTGAGTGTATATTGAGCTTATAGTATTAGTATTCTATTATAGATTTTCTTTCTGTCATAAGATTTCTATAGTGTTTCCCAATTTACCATAATATTTCTATATGATTATTAATTTGTATAATACTATTTGTATTATATTCTTCTACAATAATCCTACAAGATTACTATGGTATATTATTGTAACGATTGATGAAATTAAACTCCAGTAGTACAAACATGTATACACCTAATACTATGACCATCTGCTGAACCTTAATTTTATGTATCCTTTTCAATGGGCCAATGGTATTTAAACTGTACCAAGCCAAAGTTGTAATTGAGGGTAGTAGCACATTGTTTCCATCTAGTGGATAAAAAGATATACAACACAGAACACACATTTATGTACATCCACTGATCAGCTATTTCAGACCTGAACCTGAATTAATAACTTCCACCTATGCTAGGTTTAAACATTAAGGCACAAGGTGATGTGGTATGTGGTTAATTGTGTTATTCTTAGGCACTACAATATGCCTTGAGACAGTGCTGCGCTTATTGGAAATATACCTCAAACCTCAAATTGTTATTGCTATTAATAAATGGGTTGCAAACACAATTGCCGAAGTAAAAAGTGTTGTGAATTCATATGTGTATATGGTACTGTATATTATACACTGGGTGGTTTGTATTCTGAATGCTTATTGGCTGATAGCTGTGGTATATGTAATAAACAAGGCATGAGGGGCCACCTTTAAATCACACCAGAGATTTTCTATGGGGTTCAACTCAATTGACTGCAATGGCCATTGTAGCATTTTCCAGGACTTCTTCTGCAACCGAGCCTTGGTGGAATTTGAGGTATGGCTGGGATCACTGTCCTGTTGGAAGGTCCAATGACGCCCAAGCTTCAGCTTCCTCACAGAGAGCATATTGTTTTCTCCTAGGATTTCCTGATATTTTAATGAGTCCATCTTGCCTTCTACATGCTGCTGCTTTCTTTTAAGCATATGTTTAATTCTTCTTCTAGATCAATCGTGCCGAAAAGTTCCAGTTTTGCTTTTTTCGCTCCATAGAACAGAATCCCAAAATGGCTTCTTTATATGATTTTGAGCATATTGGAGCAGACATTTCAGTAGTTGTGTATGTCTTATTTCTGGCATGTGTTGAGAATTATATTCTATATAATCATGTTTAAATACAGTTTGAACAGGTTAGAATGGTATTACTAGATGAGAGAGTTATATGGCTATTAGTTGAGGCCTTTAGGAACATTCTAGGACATATAGACAGACAGGGAGGATGTTCAGGGTCAAGACAAGACTTTCCTTTAGGAGAGGAGACGAAGGAAGGAAGGCCAAACGATGACGTAAGACAGAGAGGGCCCTTACAGCCGTATACTATAAC
>JACXGM010040508.1:0-10294 GCA_016801145.1 Umbra pygmaea
GTTTAACTTGAATAATTGAATTTAAAAACTGATTCTGAATAGCACAATTTGAAATTGAATTTATTAGTTTGAAACTGAATTACAATGAAGTTGAAACTGAATGTAATATTTTGAATTTGAATTCAGTTGCACTGAAAATTCAAATACATATACTTTAACATTCAGTTCTCACATTTCAAATTCAGTTCAGAAATTCAGAAACTCTGACCTCTAGCATCAACAAGGCATTTTCACCCACAGGACTGCCGCATCCTTGATGTTTTTCCCTTTTCACACCATTCTTTGTAAACCCTAAAAATGGTTGCGCATGAAAATCTCAGCAACTGAGCAGATTGTGAAATACTCAGACCGGCCCGTCTGGCACCAACAACCATGCCACGCTCAAAATTGCTTAAATCACCTTTCTTTCCCATTCTGACATTGAGTTTGGAGTTTAGGAGATTGTCTTGACCAGGACCACACCCCTAAATGAATTGAAGCATCTGCCATGTGATTGGTTCAGTAGATCATTGCATTAAGGAGACATTGAACGGGTGTTCCTAATAATCCTTTAGGTGAGTGTATATTGGTTTTCAGAGTTTATGCCACTGCAAGAGCATATATAGTATACTCGTTGTGCCACTTGCTTCGGCTGTACTCTGCAAAATCATTAACATGTATGTCTCTGGACCTTTCTAAAATAAACAACAACAATTTTGTCATCTACCATCTACATGCCTGGGTCTCCCTCCTTGCAACACCACACACCCAAACAATGACAATTTAACATGTTTTGGAACCTATGCACTGTCACAAAAAATACCTTGGATTTAGTTTTGTCGGGTGGAATGGATCTTGTGGATCAAGTTGTATTTCCTCAATCCTGGAATATCAGACCATCATTTTATTACATTTGCTTACAAAAAACTATGCTTGGTTGTGCCCCAACCAATTACTTTTAGGGGATGTAATATGGGTTCATGGACAGCCCAACAAATGTTGGACGCACTTCCAGATTCCCTCCGCCTATGGAAGGATGTCCCCCCTAGCTCCCTGGTACACAGACAACATCAGAGCCATTCAGAAAGCCTGCAGAATACTGGAATGTGTGGGTGGATGAACCATGTGATGCCATTCACCATCTCACAGATCTGTACAAGGAGTTGCGGAGCTGCTGAAAAGGAAGGATTGGACGAAATTGGAAGGGGAGAAAAATGGGAAAAATAAAAAATGTATAATGTTGTCACACTCCATCTGTTCTAACTACACCCTATCTTAGTGGCCCAACGTCTAACAAGGAAGATGTCTAGACTGAATAGCAGACATCTTATGCAGTGTGCATTGCTTAAATTTTGTGTAGGTACATTTCTTTTTTGTTCTACTTTGGGTTAAAGCCCTGTTTTGAATATATTTGTTGTGTACGATATTAAAAACAATAATTCTACAGATAATTTTGTAGAAGGCTAGCAGACTAGGATCATAGACTCCACAAATAACTACACAAATATGACATTTGTTTTGTCCCAAATATATACAAATTAGCTCTCTCCACATCTGTCCCATAACAACTGCACTCTGGTCCAAATAGTTATTTGGAACTAATCAGGTTGGCTTGCACCAATTAGTCAGTGTATGAAAGAATATTAAGAGAAGAAAGAAGAGGTCAGATGTTGTAGGCCATTAAATTTCTTATTTTTAAATATCAGATGGGCTGATGGAGAACAGATACTCATGTACAACGTCGACATGGTCAAGACAAAGCACAATGGAGCAAGATGGCACATGAAGTACAAAAGAATATATGATAGGAAGTGTATGTACATTTTGTGCAAATGAGGTCTAAATTAGATAGGTTGGTCAGTTGGTATACAAACTGTTTGGGCAATAACAGTGGAATAGGTAACATTTAAGCAGAACTGCAAATTACATTGTGCAAATATCTTAAAGGAATTACTTATTTTGCAGATATATGTGCAAAATTCAGCATGCAAAATGTGGATTCATTTTATTTCATATCTTGGGAAATGTCACTCCTTTGGACCATAGAGGAAGGAGTGAAGTTCCTTGAGGAGAAGTTTGAAAGAAAGTAGTGGCCATAAGGCGGCTCCATAGTTAACACATGTAAAGAATTGTGCAAGGGCGGTGTCTTGTTTTTAGGACCCCAACCATGAACACTTCTTTTTTGACTGTAGTGGGTTTGCGTTTTGACCAGCTTCTTGGAAGTGTCCCTCATGCTTTTTGACTGTAGTGACAAAACTCAGAGTTTTTAGCTGTGTTGTTTATATCTGGCTTGCGGGTAAACACAAGGGACCTCATGTATAAACATTGCGTACGCATGAAAAGCTTGCGTACACTGGTTCACGCAAATGGTGTGATGTATATATAATGTGCGGGCCGTCACAGAAACATTTGAGTAGATGTGAGAATGTGTGGGCCGTCTGCAAAGTCTTGTCTGGCTCTAACGTGGCTTAATAACTTCTGTTAAACTTGATGGTGTCAAATGAACGACAAAATCGAATGCATGTCACCCTCTGTATATAGTTAAGCAGCATGGATTACTTACCACAGATGAAATATATACTCACTGTGCTGTGCAACTACAAGATTGGCATGGGAAAATTCAATTGTCTCATCCATAACGCACAGGAGGCATGGCGCACTGGTCCACCTCCCAAGGATGAAATAAGGATGCTTATACTTGATGAGCAATGGCTGCTCTGGGCAGGGCTTGAAATACGTCCCACCAAGCTTCCTTCTCTCAGCTCTCAACGGAGGTGGTCGCATTTTCTCCCTCTCCCTTCCCTTACCTCCCCTGCTTGCTTTTTGTCTTGTCTTTGTCCTGTTGAGAGACTCTCGTGGCACTGCTCTCCAAACTAAGGAAATTATGGATTTGATCAACTGGTCTCTAAACGCAATTGACACCATATTCTCAACGAGAAGCTTGGGTTCGGGGGAACCTAACTGCCCTGCTGGAACGTACGCAGCTGGCTACACGATGGACGCATGGGAGAGGTGGCGGGTCGTGTGTCTGGCGGCTCTTTCCGTGGAGGACGTTGAAGATATCTACCTATTCGGAACCATGATAACAGGTCTTCTGCTGATGGGATTAGGCGTTGCCCTGGTTTATCATGAAATTAAGAAGACGGTGACAGCTGCTCATAGCCCCACAGGGCTGCCCGTCATGATTAAAACAGTGGGCAGAGCTATCTGCACTCAGACTGGGTCTATAGACCCCAAGTTGGTTAACATCATGGAGAAGCTCACAGTTTTGCAAAGGAAAATGGATCGTTTCGAAGACAAAAATGGACCAAATTGATTAAAGAGGGACCAGCTGTGCAAAGTTAATGCGGCTGCTTACCCCAAGAAGTCAACAAGTCTTATCTATTTCGGCTCCCCACAACGGCCTTGGACAAGGCGCCATTGGAAAACAAACCCTCCCGGATAGCGTTGCAGTGAAATGCTCTTGTTTTTGTTCCCTCCCCCATCACCAGACACCTGGTGATTGTGACTCTGTCTGGGACATGACCAAGGTTGCCTCCATATCAACATCCTGCGGACTTGTCACTTGGGATTGTAGCTAGACACAGAAATCTCCAGGCCTACACACACTCACGAACTCTCACACATATACAGATACACCCCCCCCCCACCCCCTGCCTTTGCAGCTTCATACCCGCCAGCCTGACCAGACGGGTCTGGGAAAGCGCCTTACATGGCTGCAGGTCCGGGATGGCCGCGCGTCTGGTCTTGGCTTCCTCATTTCCCCTTTTCCCGCCCCCACCACCCCTGTTGCAAGTTTTTGTTCAGTCTTGTTTGTGCTAATGTTGCTGAGGTGTTTTTTTTCATGTTATCAAACTGTACCCCTGAATGTGGGGCTGCCTTTTTTTTTCTCCTCGACTTTCCTCATGTAATGCTGTATTGTTTTTCTATCCCTGTCTTCCTGTCCTGTCTACCCTCTTTGTCATAATGTTTTGTTGTATGGACAGGTTGATGGTTAATTTTGTTGGTACTTTGTGACTAAGTGACAATAAAGGCTCTACTACTACTACTACTACTACTACTACTTTATTATATAAAAAATATGTCCAGGACGGTTCATAACCAACTTTGGGATGTTTACGGGATGATGGCCAGTAAAACATAACTTGCATACAACACTGGTTACAAACATATATATTTAAACACAAGGCTGATGAAGCAGTTCATAATTCATCTTAAAAGTTAAAAAAATATAAAAAGGTACATGACAATAGCAGCAATATTTTCGTTTCTCCACTGGGTGGGAGGTATGCAAGGAAAGCCTTCGAATTGATTGGAAACAAAATGCCTCAACTGTAAATAGCGGAAAAAGTGAGATGAAGGCAAGTTGTATTTAACAGACATATTGGGAAAACTAGAAAAGACTCAATTTTCATATAAATCAAAGAATGTTTTAATACCTTTCCCTTTCCACAAACAGAAGGCTTTGTCATCAATAGATGGGGGTATGGTTTTTATCAATGGGGCCCATGATAGATGCAGAAGAAAATTTTAAGTGGCTACGGAACTGGTACCAGATTTTGAGAGTAGTTAATACAACAGGATTACCAGTGTAACGAGAAGGAGATACTGGGAGAGCAGAGCAGACTAAAGCAGAGAGAGATGAAGAGAGGCACGGCCTACCTTCTAAATGGCACCACTGCGTGTTTGGGGCATGTAACCAGAGTAAAATCTTCTGAAGGTTGGCCGCCCAGTAATAGTATAGAAAATTTGGAAGTGCAAGCCCTCCATTGAATTTACATCTACATTTACATTTACATCTATGAGATCTACTGACCCTTGGCACCTTTTCACCCCAGATGAAGGAAGAAATTGCTTGATTGGTTGCCTTAAAAAATGACTTTGGCAGGAACAAAGGTATAGAATTGAAAAGGTACATAAATTTGGGCAGAATGTTCATTTTCATCATGTTGATCTTGCCTATCAATGATAGAGGTAGGTTACCCCACCTCTGAAAATGCCTTCATCTGAGTGAAAATTGGGGAGAAATTGGCTGAAAATAAATCTGCCGGTGAGCGAGTCACATTCCCTCAAAGGTACTTGAAGCCGGAGTGCTTCAGCTGAAAGGGCAAGTCTGTATGTTGAAGTTGCAGTACTGCTGAGTTAATTGGAAAACATTCACTCTTTCATAGGTTAAGTTTGTACCTTGAAAACAAATTAACATTTTCCAAGATAGAGAGTACTCGGTAAAGAGGTAGCTGGGTTATGGACATAAAGTAATAGGTCATCCGCATATACTACAGCATGTGTTCAATTACCTCCGCGGAGACACCCTGGAAAGTGGGTGAGGCCCGTAATGCCCCCGCAATGGCAAAGAGCAATGGGGACAGCAGACAGCCCTGCCTTGTCCCGCGTTCCAGAGCAAAGTATACAGAATAAATATCATTAGTGCAGACACTGGCCTGAGGGGAACCAAATAAAAGCCTAATCCATGCACAGAGATTGTCACCAAAACCAAACTTCCTTAGCGCTGAAAATAAATATTCCCACTCAATTCTATTAAATGTCTTCTCTACATCGAGTGAAACCACAAACTCTGGGGAACTGGAGAACTGTTTGGCATAAATAATATTGAGAAGAGTCTGAATATTGACAAATGCCTGTCTACCCTTGGTAAATCCTGTCTGTTCTTCCGAGATTACTGCTGGAAGGACCCCCTCCAGACGCGTAGCTAGCAATTTAGATAGCACCTTAAAATCAACATTGAGGAGGCTGAGTGGCCTGTATGAGGAATCAGCAGTTGGGTCTTTACCCTTTTTGAGAACAAGTGTAATAGAAGCCTGTGTTAAGGTTGGGGGGAGAGACCCTTGATCCAATGAGTCATTATACATAGCTAAAGGCAGGGGGGCTAGCTGTGGATACATTTTTTTAAACTCAATAGGGAACCCATCTGGGCTGGGAGCTTTGCTGCTTTGAATAGTTTTTATTCAGGCGATCACCTCCTCAAGCCTTAGAGGAGAGTCAAGGTCAACCGCAACCTCCGCGGCAACAGTGGGAATGTCTAGTGTATCAAAAAACTGAGTCATTGTAGCTGTGTTCGCAGAAGACTCAGAAGGAGTAGAGGGTTTTAAAGATGTCATTGATCCCCTCATCATAAACCATACAGTTTGAAGTATCTTGAATTTGAGGGATCAAACGAGAGGCAATGCGTCAATTTAACTGATGTAATTTAACTTGCCTTGTTCAATTTAACTTGTCTGATCAAAATTGCCACCCCTTTGGCTTTAGAATTGAAGTGGGAGTGGAAGACCTGGCTAAACCTAGGATGTTTTTGTCTTGAGTGATCTTCAATAAGTAAATGGGTCTCTTGTAGGAATGCTATGTCGGTTTTATTATTTTTTAAGTGGGAGAAAACATGAGACCTCTTATTTGGATTGTTCATTGCTTTCACATTCCAAGATATGAATTTAATATTAGAAGCCCCCACTACTTTGCTGTGGTTTTGTAAAGTAATCCTAACAGAGATAAATTTGGGCAACATGGCATCATCAATTATCAAAAATGCATCCAAAATGCAAATTAGACTGCTTATATTATCTATTGTATATTAGACTATAGTTCAATCACATATCTAATACATATTGTTGCCATTCAGACTAATAGGACATTTTAATGACAGGACACTAGACAGATAAGGTTCACTGAGTTATTTAAGAATAACAACTAGCGAGGCCATTTGATAAGATGCTAGACATAAGTTAAGGTGACCTACAAATGAGACAGTCACGGGTCTGAGGAGATAAGGGTCTTCTAGAAGGTGTGAACAAAAATGCTAGGGCTATATAAACCAGTTCCAATTGTTATTCTGGGCTTCTTCTTCAAGCCCATCTTTGGTTCCTTGTCCTGAGATATCCCTGTTCCAGACAAGATGTTACTTTATTAAAGAGTCTATGATGTAACCACAACCTGACTCCTGAAAACATGATTTCAACGAAGATCCTGTTAAGCCTTAAAATAACCATCTATTTACAATATTCTCCCGACGAGCCGCATTCTCAAATGTGCAACTGACATGAACAGTTTTTGTAGTATGTAAGAGATTAATATTTAGCAGCATCATGGTAAAACATATACAGAGGGAAGATCTAAAGTTGCAAAAATATGATTGTAAGCTTTTTTGAAAACGGAACACAAAATAAATTTAGTTTTAATGCAGGTTTGAATGGCATGTCAGGACATTAAAAAATTATTTGCGTTGATCGGATATTGAATATAGGGTAAATGCAAGGTCATATACAGATGTTGTCAGATAAAGTTGTGGAAAAGGGGAGGAGCTGTGTTGTACCGTGTTGTAACCACAGGGTGAGCATCCGGTTTGGCAAATTGACGCAAATGAGGAAGTGCCTTAAACATGCATTCTATCTGAATTCCAGCTGGGGGCGCTATGTCTGGTTGCAAGACCTCAGTTTCTGTAATAGTCTATGAGAATGACAGACATAATATACTTGATTTATTACCACAGTAAACATTTTCATAATGAGTATATGGTGTCAATCGCTAGATTTAAGCCTTCTGCTATTTATCATGATGTTAATTTTTTTAATTATGGTCTCATTGATTTAAAAATCTGCGATAAAGCAAAGCGGAGTTTAGGGCGTTTGGCATTTCACGTTTTTCCGGTAACTAACGTTACATTATGTTTTAATACTGTTTTTCGTAAGCATCCCAATTAATATCTGTTAGCTAGATAGATTACTCCCCCTCTAACCCTTTCTAATAAGGGACTGGTTTATACCTGGGAAAGCAGGTGTTTGCAATTAACTACTAGGTAAAATAAAAAATCTGAAGTGTTTCAGCCCTCCAGGATCGGATTTGCCTACCCCTGCTCTAGTCTAAAATCGTCACATCCGCAACCAAGATGTCTGCACCCATAACGGCAAATTCGATGACCCAAACCAGATCTTACCAAACCGATGGGTGACGTCACACATGGCTCCATCTAGTAATATACAATCTATTGTTGTAACGAAGTGTACTTCAGCCAGTTTTTAAAAGAAAACTATACAATGAATGGCTGCCAGGTAGCTCCAGGGTGCACATTCATTCATAGCATTTTCATAGCAAATCATCTCTTTTCTTTGCCTCAAATCATAACATAAAATATGTCAATATGACAGATTTAATTAGCTACATTGTGGTTTGAAGTCGGCATATGAACTCACGGAATTCCTCACTGATATCATATTTTTCTTTATCAATAAAACAACAGCGTTCTGAAGTTAAATGTATTATTTGTACCGCTAGTGATTAAACTATTGTCCTACAATATTAATGTCTCAACTAAATGGCCTATTGTGTATTTAAAATAATTTTCATGCACGAGAAATCAGCTCTTTTCTTTGCCTCAAATCATAACATAAAATAGGGCAATATGCACATGACTGATTTAATTAGGCTACATTGTATTTTTTAAGTCAACATATGAACTCATGGAAATCCTCATGGATATCCTATTTTTCTTTATCAATAAAACAACATAGTTAAATGTATTATTTGTACCGATTTAGTGATTAAACCATTGTCATTATATGAATGTATGATCATATTCAGGTGAACAAGGAAATATTGTTCTTCACCAGCTCAGTCATTGTATGGCACTATACATGAACTTAGATTCTTCATGTTTTATTAGAATCTTCAGCATGTGGTGTGAATTTTAGAATGGATGTACTTTTATAATTATTTAGGTTGTTTGTGAACTTCTATTTATTTGCATCTGCTCACTACAGCAACACTGCTGACCAGAAAAAAATATACCCTTGAAACTGATAATCTTACAACTGCAGTTTTCATCGTTGCATGAAATGTTGAATGGGGATAAACCGGTTCGACAGATTTGTCAATGGAATTAGAAAAAACACTTGTTTTGTGGGGTGGAGGAGGGTCTGTGTTTCAATTAAGCAGGCAGGGACGTTCGTCTCCATCCATCAACAGATCTGCACTGAGTTGTTGAACTTAACACTAGGCAGAGTAGGGTTGTCGTCCGGCCTGAAAACTGAGCCAGGTCCGACCCGAGCAAGGTCAGAGCCAACCCAGATAGCAGTAGACTCTGGACCGGATACGCATCATAGACCGCAATACGGGTCCGGATCGGAGTCCACTTGCACAGCGGGCCGGATCCGGGATGGAAAAGATTGCGGATCCTTTTAGTGTGAAACTGTAATGCAGAAGCAGAAATTAAGTTTGCTTTGTAGCAGTAACTTAATCACTCAAAAAATTTAATTAATAATTAAAATTAAATTACTGCTACAAAACAAACACAATTCTGCTTCTGCAATCTAAATCGGATCCGGGGCGGATGAGCTCTCAGACAGCAAGAAATGTTGGCCCAGATCTGGCCCACATCTGGGCCAAGTTGGCCAAGCAGCTGCTTCCTCTGGATCTCTCCTTCCCGGATCCGGGCCGCTGTGCAAGTGGACTCCGATCCAGACCCGTTTTGCGGGCTATGATACCTCCGGGGTGGATCCGGGGCAGAGGACATTTGCTATCTGGGAAGCCAGCCCAGGCCCGGTCCGATGTCACAGAAAGTAAATAAGCTGGCCAATAAAAAGCCAGATAAAAAAAATTATGCCGTTGCTATAGCACAGTGTGCACATAAACAGTGGCAATATTTACAACCGTACATCTCAGAATTTCTCCCAAATTACGTTCTCAGGGAACTATTTTGAAAACCTGAATTATGTTATAAGCCAACATATTTAGGGTGTTTTTACGTTTCAGCTGCACGTTTTGCTATTAGGCTATATTTGTACTTCTATTATGTCGTTCCACTGCACATTTGTTTAGCGGATTCATGCGAGAACATTCCACACATTCCATACATTCCATAGAGTTCGAAATTATATTGCAACATTCACAGTTAAGGTTAGGCATGACGTTACTAACGGTTAAGTTTAGATATGACGTTACTGAGGTTAAGGTTAGGATTAAGGTTAGGGTTAACATTACCAAAAATAACGGGCAATCGCCTGTCTGCATCACGCAAGGTCACGGTCTAAATATGAACTCGCGAACACTGGCATGCAAGTTGCGGATTTATACGCCCGTCCACCATCCCCAGCAAAATCTACGCTATATACATGCTAGGTCAAGATCTTCATATATTTATGAATCAAATATTATATATTTAACGTTTTTCGAGTGTTAAATTTAGTTTACATTAGTTGGTGATTATTTTCGACAGTGAGACTGGGCTATTCAGACATGAAAACATCACTTTAATAACATAGGCACGTTTGAATATTGAAATATGTTGAACCACAATTTATTTTGTATC
>JACXGM010040509.1:0-10212 GCA_016801145.1 Umbra pygmaea
GTGTGTGTGTGTGTGTGTGTGTGTGTGTGTGTGTGTGTGTGTGTGTGTGTGTGTGTGTGGAAAACAACAATGATTTTGGACTTCTTCAGGAAAATTGTGTCAAGAATGAGGAAAAGTAAAATCAGCTTGGTTAGTAGCGTCTACAGCATGTGAGGGACTGGCAGGTTGTATGGATCAAGCCCCCCTGTCTAGACTGTGTTGACTATGAGGAACCCAGCCATGGTTCCATATACAATGCTGACAAGCCTGTCTGTAGATGGACAATACTTGGTAGCGCTCCTTAAACAAGACACATACTGACGCACGATAAACAACATATTCATTAGGTTGGCCCAGCCTTCAATATGCACTCCTACTGGCTGAAATGATACAAAAATTCAGTCGTTGAGGTGGTGCTCATGATAAATATCTTACAAACTACAAACAAAAATTAAATGATAACAGATTTTAGTGTACTGTGCTTAAGATCCAGGAATAATCTTTAAGCAGTGCTGATGGACACTGGGTTTATGACAGGTTGGAATTAAAACGTCCCAGTGTGCCGGAGTGGGATGGCTGAAAAAGAGTTAGCGTGTATTAGAGATGATTTTCTGTGAGGAAAACCATGAATCACTGAAGCATGGCGTCTCACAGCGATAGCCAGCTGCTGTTACAGTACATCCTTCTCAGTGCTCCTGGGCTACAGAGGTCTGGTCACTGACCCCAGGCCAGGCTGCAGCTCAGCACCTGTCTGCTACCAGACCCCACAGTCTGATCCTGGGTCTGCAGTTGTTTTTGCAGCACAAGGGATCAAAGAGACGCGTTCGTTCTCATGAGTGGAGGAAGAGACGGAGCATCCTAACCCTTGTCGCCAACGCACGATGGGAGGACACCACTGTGCGTGTGGAAAAAAACAATAAATTTTGCCTGCCGAGTGAATTAACGATCGAACGTTCACATCTGAGTCACAGACGCTGTGGAAGATATGAGGGCCGAAGTGTGTGGTGAGGTAAGGGATGAGGTAAGGGGGCCTGGGAAAGGATGAGGTAAGGGATGAAGTCAGTAATTTGGACTGAATCTCCGCACACAGGCCTGGATCATACTTGAAGCCAATCATGAGCTTTCATGTCAGGAAGTCTTCCTTTAGCACCCAGATCTGGCAGAGGTTGGAAATCCTGGCCTGGGAATGGGGGGCGGGGGGGTGTGGAGCCACACACCTGCCGGATGATTTGTCATTATAGAGGGGTCAGCACTCAGCTGTCACCCCCTAATCACCCTCCCACCTCCTTACCCACCCCGCTCCTCCAAAAACACCCCCTGCATTCCTTAGGCGGCTCCAGTTTCACACTAACAGCCCCCCCCCCTTCCAGAGCTGGCACCCAGGGCAGGAGCCCACCGTGCACGGCCAAGCCGAGCTGTGTTAGAGCACAGCGACCTGCAACGCTTTCCTAACACTGTAATCATGATACGCTTTCTCTGTGAAAAACCAACTGAGGACTTACTAAGGTATCTGAGCTAAAACACTGGAACACAGCCAGGTGGGTCAGCGGCACAACCCCCGGCCGGGCCAGGGAAAAAAACAAACCCTGCAGGGCCGGCAATAGAACCCCCAGCCGGGCCAGAAAAAGAGCTGCAGTGAAGCCAAACAGAGAGCACTCTCACAGGTATACTCTGTCTGTCAACAGCAGCCTTTCATCATGTGGGTCCAGAGGCCTCCTTATCCAGGATGGAGTTTCCTTCAGGACATGAGAGTGTGAGATTAAACCCTCAGACTCCGTGACATCACAAACACAAGCGGTCATATACTCCTTCTCCACTATCGTGCATCTTATCATCAGTAGCACGTCAACACTGATCAAGATACGAGAGGTAGCAGCAACACTTTGTTAGCAGAGAAACACTTTTACCCACTGTAACAAACCCTTGTATGACACTTGACATTTACATTTATAGAAATACTCAGTTTGCAGTGATTGACAACTGTGAGGCAGAAACTGGAACGCCAGTTTACATTAATTACAGTGAGAGACGGGCCCTGGCGGGTTTGTGTCTGTCATAATGAAGGCGTGACAAAAGACAGAAGCTTACATAGCCAGTTTCCTTCCCAAAGCTTCACCTGTCACTTCTCATCCAGGCCTGTCTCAACGACACAGACCTTTACTTACCCCGTCTGGCCTGAGGGGGGCGCTAGAGGCTGCCTGATAGGGTAACAGCACTATGCTGAACGCTCTACTACAACCCTGGCATGGAGCCTTCTACAATCTAGCCACTTGATACAGGAACCTGTGTTTCAATGCATTGAGATGCCTGTCAGGTACTGAGTATCCATGCTGCCCCTGGAGAGCAGGGACAATAATGTGGTAATTATGACATCAGTGTGGTCGTTAACCACATGGGGCCATACACAATAGAAGGGCATATGTTCTCCTGCGAATGGCTATTAGCGCCGGACACACCCACAAACACAACACGCAAGAGCACGGACTGTCATATGTAGCATGTTGGGGATAGAACACGCCTTCAGCCTGGAACAAAAGCCTTTCTCAGGTGGTTCCTGAAACACTGCTATCAGTTTCCACAGCACCCTGAGCTACATGGAGACGCACAGCATTTCAATAGTTTGAAAGAGAGAGAGAGAGGAGAGAGAGGAGAATAACAGAAGAAAGAAGGCTGGGGGTGATAGATCCATACATCATACTAGACGTCCCTACAGCTTTGTGAGGCAGGTCTCTACAGAACAGACGTGGATGACAGCAGTTTGTTTTCTTTGCTCGACTCTTAAGAGGGTAAAATGAGCCGGCTAATCCCCCTGTACAACACTGAGCTCTGGGCCCTGGAGGAGATGAGGAGGGTTAGACACACAGGACGCCACCAGGCCTGTGTGTGTGTGTGTGTGTGTGTGTGTGGGGGGGGGGGGTTAGTGGTGTCCCACTGGGTTGACATCAAAGCCAACACCTCTGACTGACAACCTGGTTTGCCTTAAATACCTCTGCATATAGTGGAGAATTTGAATGTATTAGTCTGGCCCTGCAGCATTCTGCCTGCCAAATAAACAAAGGGACCGACAGACAGACGGACAGACAGACGGCCACGAAGGCAGGCAAGCCCACCCTTGGGTATCCCTGGCCTGGTGGTGTTTCCTTTACTGGAAGCAATTCGTCCACGTGCACATGTGCATGTGTGTGTGGGAACACTGCCTGCCTGCTTGGGGAATGGGCTGGCAAGAGGCCCTCGGAAGAAAAACAAAAACAGCCCCTCACTCCTTTAGAACCCACCAGCAGATCGCAGGAAAACCTGCTGGAGTACTGGGCTGTTTAAATGTTCAGTACTGTTTAAATGTTCAGTACCGTTTAAATGTTCAGTACTGTTTAAATGTTCAGTACCGTTTAAATGTTCAGTACTGTTTAAATGTTCAGACTGAACCATAAAGCTAAAGAGCTTTACACTGTCTGTCAGACAGCCTCCCCCTCCACCCGACTAATGACTCACTCACCGAGGCATCAATCAATATTTGCACAGATCGCATTTATATACAACAATAGATCTGGTTCATACAGAACTATGCCTGTTTTGGTCCTATTTCCAAGGGCAGAGTTTGGCTATAAGTACAGATCAGGACAGTAGAGAATCCACATTTTAGCCTGGTACTAGAACAGCTCCCTTATATTGGAGTAAAGAACCATAGCGCAAAATTCCATGCTTCACCCATTAAAGCATCTGGCCAAGCCAGAGGAGAGTAGCCACACTATAATATCAGAGACTGTGAGCTGACAGGAAACATAGCTCATTCTGTGGTTTTACAAGTCAAATAGCAATATTTTAAAGATGTCTCCCATACTCTCTCATATTCCATGCAGTTTCTTTTGGCAATGTAAGTGAAAAAGGAAAACCTTTTAATTCATGCTCCATGTTTTCAAAGGGTGTGAATAAATCACGGACTACTTCTTTAAGTTGTTTCAACTACCTAGCAGATAGCAGAACTGGAGGGGGTTCAAAACAATATTGCGATGAATCCGAATGACTGAGTGTGTCGAAATGTCGAGTGGGCGTGTGGAAAGAAGTGGGTGTGTTGAAAGTGCTCTGCCATAGCAGACATTATGGAACCAGTAATTTAAAGGATGCTAAATTCTCTGAGCCATCAAAGGTAAAAAAATCACTGCTTAGTTTCAACTGCTAAAATGTCTTTCCCCCCATTTGTCACAGTGCAGCTGCCGTACCATCGCAACAGTTTGGACTTTGTTCTGATGCCAGAGGTTGAGTCTGAATCATATTTCACTGTTTTGCATAATCTGACATATCAGCGGACTCGATTTTCTACACCCTTGACACGCCCACTCATCATTGACACACCCACTCAACATTGCTACGCCCACTCAAAATGTTGACACGCCCCCTTGTCCTTGCCCTGATCGCCATGTTGTGCTGCAGGTACCCCTACTTTCAATTTTGGCACACTCCCTACGCCTGAGACTCAAAGCTTGAGCTTCTAATATTTTGTTCCACCAAATAATCTTACGGTATACATTGTTATGATTCATATTCATCATAAAGTAGGAAAACATTGAGACAGATTTTTCACTGTAGTAAATCCAAATCAAAGACCTCCAGTTCACCTGGGGTCATACCAGAGTGAGCCTGAAAAACAGCTCCAAAACTCAGCCATCACAGCCTGTGTGTGAGGTGCCATCCCCTTGCTCCCGTCCATCACTGGTCTGTCCCAGGACAACCTCCAGTGAAGACCCTTCCAACCCCCCCAACCTCCCAGGCCCCAGGCCCATCAAATGGATTTGTTCCTAGCTGAGATCTGAGGCCACATGGAAAAGCCATTTCAGCCCATTTTGTGTAGAATGAGCTAACGGCCTCTCCTGAGTGGCCCTCCTCCGTGCAGTGCACGCCTGCTGCTGTGCCTCAGAGACACACGGGGCCACTCTGACTGACATATACCGTCTTCTAAAACTACTACCACCAGAAGATCAAGAGAACAGGCTGGACACAGGAAGACTATTACTTCAACCTTGTTTAATGTGGGGGAGCAGATGGGAAGCTGAAGGTCAGGGGTCAAAGGTAGTGAGCCAGGTTTGGTTGACCCTGAAATGCCTACATTCTGCAGAGTAGGGGCCAGTGGAGGTGATCGGGGCAAGCAGCCCCACCGGGCCAGCTCTGGGAGAGTGTGAGCCAGACCTGGAGACAGGCCAGCTCTGAGACTGAGCGCTAGGAGGGACGGCTGTTCACAGCTCCTCAGCGAATACCGCCTCCTCTCACACACACATACTTATGTGCACACGCACACACATCCATCCGCACATAAACACACTCAAACCTAGATGGCAATCTGGAAAACAAGCAGACGTGTCAGTCAAAGACCCTTCAGACGGACAAGGGAGCAGGCAGGCTTTAACTCACTGTGTGTGCGTGTGCATGTGCGTGTGTGTGTGTGCGTGCGTGTGCGTGTGCATGTGCGCGTGGACAGACCATGGAGGCCATTATAGTTCCTTGACAACAGAAGTCCTTTCTATACGTCCAGATCAATCCTCCATCCATTCCTCAGAGAGAGCTGGAACCTTTCAGCCAGACTCCAGTGAGTCTGACGAGGCTCCGTGGCTGAGGAGCTTTACTTCCTGGTACGCAACTCAGCTCTGAGTCCCTGGAGAGGCGCTCCAGACTAAACACCCCACCGGCCCGCTCAGCCGCTGCCCTTCACCTCCACCCGGCCTCCAGAGATGGCTTCCTGACAGCCAAGACTCAACTGTTCTCCCAGAGAAATGTTTCATTTA
Organism: Umbra pygmaea; assembly: GCA_016801145.1. Taxonomy (NCBI): domain Eukaryota; kingdom Metazoa; phylum Chordata; class Actinopteri; order Esociformes; family Umbridae; genus Umbra; species Umbra pygmaea. The sequence continues at coordinate 5,754 of JACXGM010040509.1, forward strand.
TTAAATAAAAATAAAATATACATTTTCCCCATTTTCTCCCATCCCAATTGTTCTTGTCTAATTTTTCCCCACTCACACTGCTCTGCAATATTTGACAGATGCGAGTTGGTGAAGGGCACTAATAGGGTCGCCAAGCTGCCGATTCTTCTTGCACTGCTCATCCAGCCTTTAATCCATATACGGGATGATTACGCTCACCAACTATACTTCCACAACTAAATTCACAGGCACCCGATCTGGACACAAGGAGTCGCTGGAGAGCAACGTGGCAGGATAGATACCCGACGTATCTATCCCAAATCCCAGCCAGCACTATGCCAATTTGTGCTGCCTTGTACTCGAGGCCATAGTCTGGCTCGGAATACTGACTATCGTGGCATGTTTGTCGTCCAAGGCAGTGACTTAGCAACTATGCCACGCGGACCAACTTCTAAAAAGTATCTACATAGGCAGTTAGCGCAGCACGTTGAGCAACTCCGTCAGAGAGATGGACTAATTTGAGGGCAACTTGTGCCAACACAAACAACTGCTCCCCTAGCTTTCATTGTCAGCACTTGAGGTTTTAGTAAAAATGTTCACTACTGCACTGCCAATTTCTCTTTCTTCCATTCTCCCCCCAGACGATTAGTTCCTGTCCACAGTCTCTACCCCTTCCCTCTAGAGGAGCACAGAATGTAGGTCTTTCATCGCCTGCACAGTCAAAGCTTACACATATATAAACACACCCACACACAGAAAAGGTAGGACATCAAATAGTAAGCGTGCATAAACCTGCTCCACCCTTTTTCCATTTCTCAAAGACAGACACTGAAGACAAAAAACAGACCCCATGACTTCCAGAACACTAACATAAACACATTTGCATCATTCAGCTTCTCATTTTATACACAAACTGCAGAAGTACAGATACTAACATGACCCACTCCCTCTCTCGGCAGTGTGTGGCAGCTGTGTTTCTCAGGGGTCAGGTCCGGCCATGTCATTAAGAGTGAACCAAAAACACCTGGACAGTTTCCACTCAGGAATATATTCAAGCCTTTCTCAAACCCAGATCTGTGGCCTGCTCCTGGTCCATTAAATAATGTTTGCTGCTGCATAGCTGGTTCCTGATGAACAAGCCATTCTGATTGCTTAACAATTGGTTAATTGATTATGCAAGAAACCTACTCCTCCTATTTGACTTGAAAAATTATTTTCCTGCCGGTCTGATATTACAATTGGCATATTTTGACATGAACATCAGAGCTTTAAGCAAAACTTAATATCAGTTTAAAGCCATTCTGGAATTAGCCGTTCTGATGTAGACTTGGTTGAGCCTCAGCTGACAGACGAATGGTGTGACATTCTTCTGTAGGATTCTCTGATAAAAAGCAGTCATGGTTCCATCACTTGTGTCAAGCTGTGCAGGTCCTGATGAAGTAAAGCACTCCTAAACCCCAACACTGCCACCACCGTGCTTGACTAATGGTACAACATCCTAAATGTTAAATGCTGTTTGTTTATTCGACAGATTTAATAGGGCCTATTGCAACCCAAACATTTTACTTGGACGTCTGCCAATAAAACATTGTTCCAGAAATCATGAGGATCTTTCAGGAGCAATTTGGCAAACTTCAGACAAGCCTTGTTGTTGTTCTTATTGATCGGTTATTTCCTTCCGTCACGCCACTCTTCCAGGAATCCCATTTCTGCCCAGTGTCTTGACTCCACCATGTTTACAACTCATATAGGATGTTTTGAAAGCAAACATGGAAAGCAATACAAGTCTTCTTTTGTACACTCAATCATGAAATGATCTCCGATATTTTCACAAAGTTCCAAATATCATTCTGATGCATGTTGCTCTAAGTCAACAATATTCATTCCTGCTCCAGCGAGCCGCCATTCTTTGAGTTTTCCGTCCAATCCCAGTTGCGACTAAACCTGAGTTAGCATCTTAATAATGATTAATGTCACCTGTGTTGAATTTGGTTTGGAACAAAAACCTATGGAATTGCGGCTCGCAGGAACATGGAATGAGTATCGCTGCTCTAAGCAATAAACCTACATCCTTCTGGTTCACCTGACTTCAGACATTACTGTGCTTAGCAGAGGTGGACATTTACTTGAGTAAAAGTACTTGTCTGAGTAACTCTGAGTTCACAAGTTTTGGGAAGTCCCTACTTAAGACCAAGTTGACCATGTAAAAGGAGTTCAAACCTTAACAGTAACCTATAAAACAATTAGAAAGAGTAAAGGAAATATCAATCATGGTCACCGGTAAGACGTGAACTCCTTTTACCTGATCAATTTGGTCTTAAGTAGAGACGTCCCAAAACTTGTGAACTCAGAGTTACTCAGAAAAGTACTTTTACTCAAGTAATTGTGCACCTCTGGTGTTTAGTAAGGCAAAATCCACAGAGCTGCATGGTAGGTTTTAATAACATTTTAAACAAATGAATGTGTTAGAGCGGTAGATACCAAAAAATATACAGGGTCAAGCTTTTTTGTCTTCTAAGAAATCCCCAGAGGAAGAAGACGCTTGCTGATCATTTTTTTAAAGGCTGTGAAAGATATCTATTGAAATAGACAGGAACAGATTTTCTGTGCACATGGACTTTAGTGTTTCGAGAGTGAGTGACACTTTTTAGGAACTATATTCCCACCATAGAGGGCCTCCTCAGCTCGCTGGTTTCTCACACAGCATGTCCTCACATCAGGAGATGTGTCTCTCTCAGACTGTATGGTTGTGGGGGTGTGGAGGCTGTTGCCTGAACATGCATCCTTTTCTCTCTTGCCCAGTATTGAAGCAGCTGTCTTTAATAAGAGCTCCGTCAGCTCAGCTCATATTTATTCAGGTACAGCAAAGAGAGAGAGAGAGAGGCGTGGCCATTCTTTTTCCTGGCAGCCGCACAGCGCTCCTGCGGTTTTTTGGGGGGCGAAGGGACACAACGAAGAGAAGGAGACGCACACACTGACCGGCGGGGGGAGGGAGGTTGGACATCCTGTGCACAGCCGTGCCCTTAGAGGCCCCTGTGGCCACGGGGGGGCTGTGCACTCTCCCATCCCCCAAAAATCTCCTGTCCAAGACAAATCACCAGTGGTGCTGCTGTCACCATGGGCCCTGACCAAGACAAACAGCCGTTTCAAATAGGAAACTTGCCCCCGATATACCCCTTTTCCCATCCCTGTCCACAACCCCCTCACCCACCCTTCACAGGTCAGAGGCTCAGGCCCCACCCTGCACAGGACAACTCCATACCAATGGCTCCACCCTCTCCGTAAACTCCCTGTGTCTCACACGCCTTTCAACTACCACCAGAAACAGAGTGGGATGTGAATGTGTGTGTGTGGTGTGTGTGTGTGTGTGTGTGTGTGTGTGTGTGTGTGTGTGTGTGTGTGTGTGTGTGTGTGTGTGTACATGTACATGTCTATATTAACATGTGGGGACCTTTCGGTAGACATAGAAATAAAAATTTGACCATGTAGAGACATTTGAATTACAATTTACGGCTCAGGGGTTAGGTTTAGGGAAAAACTTACTATTGGGCATAGTGTTAGAATTGGGGTTACTATTAGGTTTAGGCATTGCCGGTTAGGTTTAGGGTTAGGATTAGGCATTATTGAAAGATACATTTTAGACACTAAATGTGGGTTACTGAGGTTAAGGTTAGGGTACGGGTTAGGTTCAGGTTAGGGCTAGGAAATAGGGTGTGTGTGTGTGTGTGTGTGTGTGTGTGTGTGTTTGTGTGTGTGTGTGTGTGTATACCAGAGGGACCCTGTGCAGTAGTTTTATGAAACTTTGTCTGGGATTGCGTGTGTTTACTTGTGAAACAGACATGTCTGGTTATAGGTGTTTAGAGTGTAGTCTGTTTTTTATCTTCCATGCCCACACTACTGTACAGTGGTATAATTCATCAATTGCTCCTTCTACTATCTTTACTCAAAATGCTATTACTTCATTTTAGACTCCTTACTTCCAAGGCAATCAGTCAATAAATAGCAAATTAATTTACATTCTTAAATTTACACTGCCTTATTGAGAGTGACTCACAGTAAGTACAGGGACATTCCCCCTGGAGCAACTTAGGGTAAAGTGCCTTGCTCAAAGACACAATGACTTTCGGCACAGTCCGGAATCAAACCGACAACCTTCCAAGTCTGACTCCCTAACCACTGAGACGTATAAAGCCCTTACCTCTTGGGTTACACTAGAGAACATAATCCCCCATTCATCCTGGAAAAGGAAGTGTTGCTGACCACAAAGCTAAAGAAACAGGATTCCCCAAGCAAAGTTGATCTTGGTGAAGTCACGAATGCCTTCAATAAAAGATCATGACCACAAGAAAACTAATTATGACTTCCTACCATATATGCAAATGGTGGTGCTGAAGCTGTACAGACCTACCAGGACATCATTGCTTATGCATTTCAGGCTGCATTGAAACTCCCTCTCCTTTCAGGATGTTTTAAACCAGTT
>JACXGM010040510.1:0-10300 GCA_016801145.1 Umbra pygmaea
CAGTATGTGTTTGTATTTAGTCATGGTGTTCTCCCCTTGTCTCTTGTCGATCAATGTTTCCCTGTACGCGTTCCTGATTTGTGCCTGCTATTGTTTCGTAGAGCCCCACGCGGCAGTATTCTTTTGGTATCAAATAAAGTAAGTTTGGATTATTGAACCTTCGCGTCTGTCTCAACTCTCAGCTGTGGAACGTGACAGCAGTGTTTGATATTCTTTTCATTACAGTCTGTGTAGGGCAACGGGAATTCAATGGACCTTCAGAAATGTTGGTCAAGCTTCCCAGTTGGGCTACTGATAGCCACTGGCTGACCGTCAGCTAGTATTCAACTGGTTTGAGAACTCTTAGCTTAGGTGTATGATGGCTGAAGTTTTTATGAAATCAAAATGTGCATTGAAAATAAATTCCATCCCATATTTTACAGTATCCATGGTACAGCTCAGAGGTTCTCAGAAAATATATACTATTTTTAGGAACTTTAATTAAATTTGTAGATTTTTATAGTGTCATGACAGACAGCTCCAGGAAACACTTCCATAACAACGTTATCTGACTGAAATGCAATGATCAATTGCAGCATTCATAAAAAGTTGTCTGAACGCTGTATTCTATATACAGCTCTAGTATGATTTATCTAACATCTGAAGCCAAAACAAATTGGAATTCAGCTGATACATAAAGTCAGTTAAACAAACCAGTGTGGCATGTAATTTCCACTGTGAATCATACTGTAGGCTTACACTGTTATTAATGCATAGGGGTACGCCTGGCTTTAGAGTCTCAGTTTGGCACGATATGCAGAATTTATGTATTTTAACCCTGTAATAATTATCAGATGCAACCCAAGCTGGCTGAATGGATACATCTACCCTGAGTTATCTATGTCTGAGCTCAGACCGTTTTATCATTGCAGCACAGTCCTGAAATAATTGCTGATACATTTTAGTTGTTTAAAGGAACAAAGATAGATTTTCCTGGTCTGTACATTGCTTTCAAGGCAAGGAACAATTTAACAGCAAGTTGTTAAATGGTTAACTAGTCCTCTAAAACTTTGTAGCTAGCTACAAAGCCAAATTTTCTGGACATCAATGATTGTTATGGCAATATGAGAACAGCCTGAGCAACTACATGCTGACTAGCATCTATGGTTTACCATAGCTTTTTAAATGGCTTGTTAGTACAGATCTCTAATGATCTATCCTGTTGTATCTAAGTATTTCAGTTAGCTGAAGAGACATAAGCTCAGCCTGTCAAGTCTAAACCTCTTCAGCGTTGCCCCATGCAGTTCCCAAACTGAAGAGCAACAAGAAGGCCATTCTCCCTAGTTAACACTGTTCTTCTTGGTTCCCTCTTTCTGTTTTTCTCTCCATCCTCCATCTTCTCTCTGTATCTGCTTCTATCTCTGTTTTTCTTTCAGCAATACACACACTTAAACAGTCTCACTCTAAAATGACACTAAAAGAGTCCACGTCTGTGTGTGTGTTTATGCATGTATATGCATGCGTGTTTCGGCTTTCCTGACAGCAGACAAAGATGGCTGAGGTACATGTAGAGGATAAACACCAACAACAAAATGGGTGATTTCTTTTGTAACAAATGTTCACACATTGTTAACAAAGTGTTTTTGCACTGCTATCTGATCAATTATAGCACAGTCTTCCAGCAACGTGAGACACACTTTGCCATCACTTTCACCTGGAAGTAAGAATTGACCTTCATGCAATCAGGCTGCCGATGGTGCACTTGGGGCAGAAGTCTGTGTGGTCTCCTGTAACACATTATGGAACTCTTCATCCAACATGGGTAGACACAGGTAAGTCTGAAAGCTGGAAAAAGGTGATTCTCCTGTTTATGCTGACCACTCTCTTATTCCACTTGGTCAGTATGTTGCTATTTGTGAGGACATTATAAAACAATTTGCATAATCACTCCTATAGAAAACCACACTCTACCTAAATTTGCTTTGCACCATTGTCCCACACACCCATGACCTGCGCTCAAGCAGGTACATCTCTCTAGTCACCCCAAAAGCCCACACCTCCTTTGGCCGCCACTACATCCAATTCGCAGCAGCTAACGAATGGAATGAACTACAAAAATCAATGAAATTTGAGAACAGCATCTCCTTCCCTGCTTTTAAGGTACCACTGTCAGCTACTGTCCGACCACTGTACATACTGACTCTCCTCCCACACTCATACTTTGTCTTTGCCCATTCATGCCCTAGTGCCTTAGTTATGCCCATGCTATATTTTCACCCAATCATCTGCACCATTAGTTAGTCAATACCGGTATATGTTATTTGCACTATTATCATTTGCACCATTATGCTTAAGTGTTTTCTATTCCATTGTTATTGCCCAAGACACCTTACATACAGTACCATTTGATCTACCTCTCTAATATAGACCTCATGTGCACCAAGTGTACATATACAGTACTTGTCTTATACTCTGACTATCTGCACCTTGTATTTTTTACTTTTTGTTGTTTACTTCACGTGTAACTTTATGCTGTTCTCATTGGCATAAAGGTAAAATATAAAACTATTTACAAAAATACTGTTAAGGTTAGGTTATAGTATCTTTCACACAAGGTCAAATGTAAAGTGATATGTTGCCAGACATGATTGCCTTGTTGAAGCTGCGGAGGTGTGGCAGGAAAGAACATCTTTGCAAACATTCTGTTGTTAGAGGAACATGCTTTGCTTTGAAACTGATTGTAGTTTGTTTTGTTGTACTAAATATGCCAAATATTGTTATTGTGTGGGAATACAAGGGGGAGGTCCTGTTTTTATAATGTGGGTTGCCAATTCCACTACTACATCTATCAAATCCTTTCTAACAAGGTCCTAAAATACCAGACCCGGTTTTCCTGCCAGAACTGCAATCAGGTGTAGATGACTCAGCAATGTTCACAGGCTGACAGTGTCTTCAGATTTCAGGCCCGTCTGAGAACCGAGGCAAAGTGACTAGCAATGTACTGCAGTGCCTGCAGTCTGGGGCAGCCTGGTGGTATGGAGAAATAGGTGTTTTCCGTAGCCACAGATTTCTAACTATATTTACATATATTTATTTATATATTTATTTAAATTAAATATGATGCATAGTTTTGACAGTCATTAACAAATTAGTTAATTTATTCTAGGACATAGCTCATCATAGTGAAACATGCTGAGAAATCTAACACAAAATATCTGTTACAAGAAAGCTACACCAAATAGTTTTTCTGTCTAATTTCCTGGAACGGCAGTTTCTGGTTCACTAAACCAATCTCTAAACCTGGAATCCATATTAGTTAAACTAACACATACTTTGGGATATTAGAACAACAAAACCTGTTTTTCGTACATAAAACACGTTAAAACTTATACTTTCTTTAGATAGTCATTCTTTATTATCGACAATGCACAGGCTTGGAATTGGAACTGAAGAACTCTATTTGGTCAAAAGTAGTTAAGAAGAAAGATGCCGTTTGAGACCACAAAAGTCTGGGGAAGTTAGGACCTCCAAACTGCACACTAATTTAATCTTTGTCATACTGAGGCTTGAGTAACTAGCTAGCAGCATAGCGCCCTGTATTCCACTGCTGGTTAATTCTAAAGCTAAGCAGGGTCGGGCCTGTTTAGTCCCTGGATGGGAGACAAGTGGTGTTGGAGGGCCAGTCTAAAGATCATTCAAAATGCCCCGGGTCAGTATAGGGGACATTCTGCCCTGTGTAGGGTGCCGTATTTTGGATGCAACGTTAAATGGGATTCCTGACATTCTGTGGTCACTAAAGCTCCCATGACATTATTCGTAAGAGTACGGGTGTTAACCATGGTGTCCTGGACACATTTCCAATCCGGCCCTCGTATCATCATGGCATCAATTGGCTCATTCATCCCCTTCCCACCCCCCCCACCCCACTTCTCCCCAGGTCATTGCTGCAAATGAGAAGCTTTTCTCAGTCAAAATGTACAACGCATTCTCATGGCAAGATGTGGGTAACCATACGTAATGGAAATTATGCCGCATTACGTAGGCTTACTTATGATATGGTTAATGAAAATGTGTTTTTTTACGTATTGAATAGCCGTTCTTCCAGAACACTTTTAAAAATAGACCAATTGTTTACAATTTAAAATAATTGGGGAACGTTTAGTTCAGGGATAATATGCTAGGTTAGTGAGGATAAGGTTAGGGTGAGGTTAAGGTTAGGGTAAGGTTAAGGTAAACTGACTTTTGTTACATTACGTAAATGTACAAGGCAAATGTAATATAAAGGTAAATTAACTACCTAGCTGCTTGCCTGATATGGCCTAGTACAGAACGCTCACACACTTTTCACCATGACGCCATGCAGACAGAAGAGGGAAATAATCAGCTCGATGAACTATGTTTGCAATATTGTGGCTAAATTACTTTCAATTTTAAGATTCACAAAGTTTCTAAAATTACCTGATATATCAAAGCTTAAGTGAAATAACTCAATTTTCTGATAATATTATTTACATCAATTGTAGAAATGTAACAGTGTAAGCTTGCACCAAATTTACCCCAAATTTTATTTGAAGGAGAGCAACCAATGGGTGTAATACGATTCCAGTGAAGATTCCAGTCTGGGTAAATAGTAACTCTGACACAGTGAGCTAGTTAATAAAGAGCTATTTAGGTCTTCTCTATTGAGAATGTGTTTTGTGATTTGGGTACTGTAACGTTTTCCTATAAAAAGGGTTTGCATTCCGGGAACCCCTGTTGGGAAATAAATGTGATGCACCTAAATTACATAATCAATATTCTTTTATGAGACCTATTTGAGGAAATGTAAAATACTCAATTTTGCAAGTGTTGTAATAGTGCAATAACAGGATCTTTCACAATTGATTTGCTTGTGGGAAAAAACTGCTTTCATCTGTGAATATTATGTGTGTGTATGTGTCCCCACAAGTATACAAAAGCTTGAGAAATCTGACGTTGTGAGGACATTTTCCTGGTCCACATAAGGGGAATTGCGATTTATGGCTCAGGGGTTAGGTTTAGGGAAAAAGTTACTATTGGACATTTTGTTTGAATTTAGGTTACTTTTAGGTTTAGGCATTGTTGGATAGGTTTAGGGTTAGGCATTATTGAAAGGTTCATTTTAGACACTAAATGTGGGTTACCGAGGTTAAGTTTAGGGTAAGGGGAAGGATATGGTTAAGGTTAGGGTTAGGGCTAGGAAATAGGGAACGCAGATTTTGGGTCCTCACAAACATAGAATGACAAACGTGTGTGCGTGTACATGTTTATATTAACATGTTTACATAGACATAAAAAATTGACCATGTGGAGGGTTAGGTTAAGGGTAAGGGTATGGTTAGGGTCAGGGTTAAGTTTAGAGCTGTGTGTATGAAATTAGTGGGTCTGGTTTAACTCACCAACTGAGGAGCTGAAGTCCTCACAAGGAAGGTGAAACCTGACCAAAGTGTCTTTATGGGGACATTTTTCAGGGCCCCATGATGAAAAAGTCAATTTCTAGTTTAAAGGTTAAGTATAGGGTCTAACTTACAATTAGGTTTAGGGTTAGAATTTAAGTAACTTTAAGGTTTAGGCATTACAGGTTAGGTTTAGGGTTAAGATTAGGCATTAGAACTATGATACGTTCAGGCACACATGTTAGGTTAGTGAGGTTAAGGTTAGGGTGAGGTTAGATTAAGAATAGGGTTAGTGGATTTTGGAAGATTTGGGGATTTTTGAGTTTTTCCCACAATAGCTACACCTGAAATGTGTGTGTGTTTGTGTGTGTGTGTATATGTGTGTGTAATTGCATGCATGCAGGTGTGTGTGTGTCTTTGTTTGTGTGAATGTGTGTGTGTTTGTGTGTGTGTTTGTGTTTAAATCTGTGTGTGTTTGTGTGTGTGTGTGTGTTTGTGTGTGTGTGTGTGTGTGTGTGTGTATTTGCGTGCCTTATTATAATTTCTATGGAAAAGTATAAAGGTTCTGGAACCCTGTAGACAAAACGGAAATGTTTCATGTTGCTACTATTTAGCACTGTCGGTCATTGGCACAGACAGAACATAGGTCAAGCAGAACTGAAGAAAAAAGCTAATCACTTCATTACTGTTGTATAATACATTAGGAAAAGCCCTCAGGGCTAGACTTTCTTTAAATAGATAAAATGGAAAGACACATACAGTATATATGGCACCATTATCCCCAATGTGCACTCAACAGTAGGGTATTTTCAATGGCAATAGGGTATAATTTGCCACACAGTGATAGCCTGTATTTAAACTGTCTGTGTGACAGGAAAAGGAACTTACCGGCCCCACTAGTTAGTTACTATTTATAACATATTTTTGTAAAGGGGTATCCAGTGACTTGTTTCCATTTCCCAGTGGTGATGATGGTTGGCTGAAAAAAATAAGATGGAGACAGGCGTCACAGAGAACCTGACTGAACTTGCCCACAATATGTCCAGTCTTCCCCAACCAGCAAAATGGATTTAACAATGTTCAATTTTTCATTTTGTGGTTCCATCAGCTCCAAGACTTTTGGGTCAGGCCTTCTGGAAACATCCATAGCCTGATCTTGAAAAAGAACTATGGATGATAATGTATGAGGCAGACAGTTTAATACATTTGAGCCATATTAAAAAATATACATGCTAACTCATTCAATTGGAATTTGGATTTTAAAAAATTGCATTACATTTTCTTAAGCCAATTTGTAAAAGCTCAGACACACTAAGTGCACTTTCGATCACAGAATGCTTCTTGAATTACGTCAGTAGCATCTCACTGCAATGTTCCTTCAAGGTTGAGGTCCTGCCAACATTTATTATAAACCCAATGATTGGTGGGTTTGTCATTTTCCTAAATATACAGTGCAGTATAAATGGACAAAGTGTTTTTCTTTCTGTCAAGGGCATTGAACCACAACAACCCTGGATGATAACCTGATTTCCTGCCCCCACCAACATGCAGCCTATTTACAGTACCCTACTGCCTGAAGTTCATTTCCTCCCGTGTATACATCCGACACTTCCTGAGATCCCTGTGACAGGACCCAAAACGGACGTCGGCTACAATTGTTTACAACACAGTGGTCATGGAAATAAAGAGCTACAGCAAAAAAAAACTAATCAAACTAATGAATTCTCAATAACTCACAAGCAATGTGTTTGTGTTGCTTAGAAGATCAGACAGTGCTCGTTTATTATGATTTAAATATACTAAAACTAGAGTTATACCTGTGATTGATTTAACCATCCTCCATAGCCACCCACTACAACATTGAATACTGTATACATCCTATGAATGTGTTATTGTTATTATTTCCTGCATAGGAACATTTTCTGCCATCAGAGACCCAATTTAGGTCCCAAATGGCAACTAATTGCTTATGCATTGCACTACTTTTTACCAGAGCCTAGAGGGGTCAGGTCAAATAGAGTGCTCCAAATATGTAATAGGGTGCCATTTAGGATGTAGAGTAGACCTTCACTAGAGTGTTATGGATCCTTAAAATCAAAGGGTACATCCTTGTGGAGCTTTTACTCTGCCGGTTGTAAGGGCTATCCTTAACGATAGGTTAAGCCTAGCCCAAGGATAGCTTCCTTTCACACTTCACTGAGCTGAGTGCAAGGTGAACTCTCGTGGTGTTTCTGTCCCTGTTTCAGGCCAAGCGCTCACTGTCAGGGTAGACTTGTTTCAAGAATGAGCTTAGCCATATGTAACTGGATCTTTTAGATTGAACCCACTGTACATCTGATAAAGACCCAATATTTCTCCCCAAATCTGTGATGTGTGGTTCATTTCACTCGCAAGGCCTCTTATTTATTTTTGTTTAAAGAAAGGCTGTATTTGACGATTCCTTTGACAGGAAAGCTCAAATAGACTTGCAGCGAACACACAGTGCTCATTTCTGAACTCAATGCTTTGGAAACCATTGCTGTCAGCAGAAACAATGAACAAATTAGGCAGGGAGGCTTTTGATGCTGCTCCAGTTTAGTTATTGTCTGTAGGCTTTTTCTCTCCCTAACCTGTATTAGAATAGAGACAGGTGGGAGCTCACATGCTAAAGACTATGACAACCGTAAAGCCCTTTAACATACCGTAGAAACAGTATTTCCATTTTTACAGATAAACGTGCCTGTGCACTGGCTACATTCTAACACCAACACGGTTCCATCTAAACATCTACAAGTTTCCTGTGCAATACTGCAATTTGTGTGTTTAGGAGATATGAAATAGGACCAGATCAGGAACATATCCTCAAACTACCGGAATGAATCAGAGAAAAACATACAGCATAGCTGATCCCAAAAAGTTATGGGCTATTGTGTCTTTCAGTACAATTTGGCATAAATAAACTAAATGGCCTTCGGGAATCAGACTGATGACATAATGTGGAGCTAGACTTTGTTTTGTAACAGAGAGGCCCCTCCCCTAAACACACTTGCTTTGACACACCCCCCAGGCAGCTCTTTGATACTCCCTTTGACACCTCCCCCCACATAATTATTTTTAAACCTGTCACGGAGAACTCTCCAGGGTGTAATGTCTGTCCATACCCAGACTGTGCTATAGACATACCCTGACTTCAGGCATTCTCTTTAAATTCAAAACCAAAGGTTAATGACCTTGTGTTCCAGACTTAAAAAATATATATATATACATATATGTATAAAAGATATTGTGTAGCTTGGCTGCCTGCATGCTCAACATGGCTGCCGACCTCACTAAATCCTGAGCCACACAAGAAATACATCAAACTACTGCATATTCTCAACATTCTTTGGTTGTAATGACTTGTCACTCATTTATTTCCATGCAGTCTCATACACAACAACGTAATACATTTTTGAGGTTGCTAACAGCAAATAACATACACAAGAAGAGACCATACTGTATGTCATTAAAGGACAACTCCGGCGCAAAATGAACCTAGGTGTTAATAACACATTGCTACAGAGTCTACCGTTCTCTGGGATACGTTTTCATGCTAACTCGATTAGTCAAACCACAAACTCTGTGCTACCTGAGCTGAACTGTGACTTGGATTCGTCAATGTTACGTTCCCACCCCTACCCTCTACCGGCGGGAAAGCAACCACCCGTGACTGAATGCTATGTCTGGAACGGCAATGTAGGTGCAAGTAGCGTCGACGCATAAACCACACAGAACACGTATATGGAGGTTAGCCACGCCTTGCGGGCATGTAATTAGCCAATGTTAAACAGAGACAAACAATAATAATAGTAACAACAAACAATAAATCATAGTTCACCACCAAACAACCATTCAATACTTAACATTAACAAAACACAAAAACTGAAGGACCTAACGAGGGTGTCAAATAAAAGAAACAATAATAGTAAAGTCCCTGAACTGCCCTACTCCTTTACCTGCCTAACCAGGACTATACCTGTCACACTGACCTGACTGCTACATAAACTAGGGTGACAACCACTCGCCTCTAACCTAATGTATATAACAAAGTGCTCCTTCGGGTGAGAGTAAACCCCGGGGTATCTTACCTGGCCCTTCTTTCTCTATGGCACATGCAAACACACAGGAAGGACAACACAACAATGAAGGTAGCTGGCTTAGGCAGGGCAATCAAAACATGAGCCGAATGAACTTGCTCTGTACTAAAATACCTAGCCCACCACAAAAACATTGTCTGACAACACACAGCTCTGTAAAAACAGTTGTTCATTCGCCCAAAGAGTCAGCCCCCCCTCTTCTCTTCTTCTTCTTCTTCTTCTTCTTCTATAGTATCTGGCAGATCGCAACCGACGTAATGGTGCATATACCGCCACCTACTGTACCGGAGAGTGCGGCCGGACACGGCCCACCCAAGTCACAGCCACCCCACCACTCCACGACCCTAGAGAATAACCCCCCCACCTGCCCCATACGCTGACAGTTAAAACACCTCAGCGGCGGTGGCACATACACCCTCACAAAAAAGCTAAGACACCCTAAGTACACCCTACTCGGCAACAGCCCACCAAACTCCAACAACACCGTGGGACTCACCTTATCTAACCCCAGTGCCCTACTGCCCAACCGTCTCGCTCCCACCACATCCCCTCCCGACACCACCTCCCTTAACTCCTCCATAGAAATATCTTCTCGGAACCCCCGTGATCACCCCTCTCACCTTCACCGCACTCCCAGGCACCATACACTTCACCTTACCCCCATTCAGCACTTCCAGCTTCAGCAGCCTATCCCTCTGAGCCACGTCACCCACCACAACCAGCACCCTACCCCCACTCAAACACCTAGCATCCACCACCTTCCCAACCTGTTCCCTAATTGCCTTCGTGAGT
>JACXGM010040511.1:0-10300 GCA_016801145.1 Umbra pygmaea
TACATGTCGTTATGTTTGGGTACTGCAGACGGCGTCTGTATTATTGCGCAATACCAGCAAGAGCACATCGTCTCAAACTGTCAGCAGCGTTCTGTGTGCTCGTCACCTTGCGAGTTCATTCTTCCAAGAACAACTAGCAAGAGCATTCTCCCCAAGAACACAAGTCCGTTCTTTGCATTCTTGGTATTGAGAAACAGCCGTAGTCTTCAGTCTTACCTGAATATGGGAGCAAAGCCCACGCCGTATGATTGACATATTTGCTCGCTGGTTACTAGGCGTGTAGGGACGCCAAGGTTATCATGCATATACCGTCATATAATAAATCACCGATGCCAATACTGTAGTGAATCCTAACAATAAATACTAAGTGCTGTAAGTATACAAACTAGATTTTAACCAAACAGCGACCTACTCATAGAAACTGTTATACGAGTTCACAGTTTATTTTCACGTTTCAACGCTGAGACCACTGACAGAAAACCGGAAGTCATCACCATGTGAGCTACTTTGAATATAACCGTACCAACCCAAAACCTGATCTATTTCGTTCCTATATTGCTTTCATTAGTTCAAATCATATTTTCAACTACATTCTCTTAGTTAAACTTCATGTCTTTTTTATACATAATATTTATATGATAGTAAAATCATTTTTTTACACATATACTTAATGAGCAGGAATTTAATGTAGAGTATTTTGCTTCCGTAGATAGCTGTTCGGGGGAACTATTATTGTAGCGTACCTCTGCAATAACGCCCTAAAACAAGAGTTCGATTTAAGAGATTTATGTTTAACTAAGTGGAAGTAAACGTCATTTTATCTGGGGAAGTTATGCTCTTAATTATGAACAATTTAGACAATGCCATACGTGTGAGCGTGATATATTGACAAATATGCTGTTAACGGACCAAGTCGAAGCATGTACACATTTTAACCAGATTACGGTACGTGTAATTACAAACATCCACAGTTTACTCAAAATCTTAGACCATTTTAACCAGATAGTGATTGACAATGGCTCAAGTCCCCGGCATGGAGACCTCTGCCATTTCCGTGCTAAAGCGGGCAGTGGAGCTGGACCAGACCTCGCGCTTCCAGGAGTCACTAGTGTGCTACCAGGAGGGGATCCAACTACTGATGGACGTGCTTAAAGGTAATTCACACAAACTCAGCCAGTGGGGTGTAACTTGTTGAACTGATCTACTTTTTTGTTCACAGCTGTGAAGGACGACTCAAAGAAGTTCCACTACAGAGAGAAGATAAAGGGCTACATGGACAGAGCGGAGCAGATTAAAGTCCACGTGAATCAACTAAAAGAAGGTAATACAGCCAGGGCCGTTTGAAGGTATTTGGGGGCCCCAAGCAATATGGACATGGAGGCCCCCCCAACCCCCCGCCCCGCACGCACGCAAAGCCTACAGGAACCACAGCATAGCCATAAAATTTAAGTTCACCCACACTTTATATGAATAAAAAAGGTTTACAGTGCATAAACTGCTGTTGCATAAACTGTGCATAAATAAATGTTTAAAGTGCAAATGCTCGTGTTGCATATACTGTGCATAAATAAAAAAATGACAGTGTAAATACTGCTGTTGCATATAATGTGCATAAAATTTGAACATTTTCAACAATTCAACATTTGCAAAAAACACCACTGTACCATAAAATCAAATATACATTAAAAACTTGCACAATAACTAAATCCAACATACTTAAAAAAAACACACACTCACATTAACATTTTTCAGTTCTCACAAACAAATGCGAATGATCTTAAACTGCTGTTTGCGAGCCTTGTTTTCTGCAAAGGCAATCACAATGTCCTCCTTGTCCAAAGCATGGCGAACATCGTGCTCAATTGACGTAAGTGCCAGTCCTTCGAGCCTTTCTTGGCCCATGGTGGACCTCATGTTATTTTTTATCAGCTTCATTGCTGAAAAGCACCTCTCACCAAAGGCCACTGACTCAGGGAGAGTCGTGAGTAGACGCAAAGCAAAGCTTAGATTACTGTCCAGTAGTTTCTCACTGTATATGTAATTAAGCATGTCAAATGGGGAGGTGGCTTTAACAAGCAGTCTCATGAGAATCTGACAGCTTTGACATGTTGAAACGTGATCAATGTCCGACCATCATGCACTTTCTGAGGAGTTGCGGACAACTCAAGGTCAAGAGGGAATTGGACATGACCAATTGGCAGGGTAAAAGTCAAAATGAATAAAGAAATATTCTTCATTTTTTCTCTTTGACAGAGGGAAAATACCACGAGCAGATCAGAATAGCAGAGGATGCTACAGGCTACAGTTACGATGCTCTGTTCAGGCCATACATCAACGAGGGGCTCACTGAGGTCTGGGTGGAAGACCCTTACATACGACACATTCACCAGGTAATGTAGCTGTAGCCTGTAATAATCACATTCACCAGGTAATGTAGCTGTAGCCTGTAATAATCACATTCACCAGGTAATGTAGCTGTAGCCTGTAATAATCACATTCACCAGGTAATGTAGCTGTAGCCTGTAATAATCACATTCACCAGGTAATGTAGCTGTATCCTGTAATAATCACATTCACCAGGTAATGTAGCTGTAGCCTGTAATAATCACATTAATCACATTCACCAGGTATTGTACTGCATAATGTTAAGATAATATGGGTGTTCTTCTCTATGCTTCCTGTGCTGTCTTGATACCTGTGATTGAATCCTGGTTTGGTCATGTGACGTCCCCAGCTCTACAACTTCCTGAGGTTTTGTGAGATGCTGCTGAAGGCCTGCTGTAAGGTGACCAGGATTCACCTCCTGACCTCTCAGGAGGAGGTAACTCAAACTTAATAATGTTCTTCTTTGAAAAATTGAAAACCTCTACTTTTAGCACCCCAGTGTCAGAATGAATGTTCACCAAACAACTGACATCTATTAGAAGAATCATTAGAGAAAGCCTAAACCATAGGCTATGGCATAAGCCAATGCCATAACTGAATGCATTTCCGAATTTAGAAATTGTGGTAACATGTCTTTGCGCCATTTGGTATTTAGGGTTTTCTACAGTAATATAATGTAATATGCCAAGATACTGGTCAAATTTTAATTCCATTAAATGCATATAATGTATATTTAAGTAATTTAGTGCAGGCTCTTATCCAAAGTGACTTCCATAGAGCAACTTAATGTAAAGGGGCTTGCTCGAGGGAACAAAAACATTTGCCCCATTTGGGAATCAAACCGTTTACAATTACGATCTGACTCCCTAAGCGATGAGCAGTTCCCCTGATCCCAGCTGTGTGTTACAGGGCGAAAATTCCTCTCAGCAGGCCAGTGCTCTGTTAGAGCTCAGACAGAGTTTAGAGAGCCAGAGGGTCAGGCTGGATGTCCAGTACTCAACGTTTCACGACAGGGAAATCAGGTATGCCATTAGACTCTACCAGTCCATTTTCACTCCCAGACTGTATTGGACTTGGCAGTGCTGGCTAGCACAA
This sequence comes from Umbra pygmaea, assembly GCA_016801145.1. Classification (NCBI taxonomy): domain Eukaryota; kingdom Metazoa; phylum Chordata; class Actinopteri; order Esociformes; family Umbridae; genus Umbra; species Umbra pygmaea. The sequence goes on from JACXGM010040511.1 coordinate 3,481, forward strand.
GGGTCTGAGCGCCACATTGCAAGCGTAGTGTAATAATAATAATAATTAATTTAGTTCTATTGGTTTCTTATGAACCCTTTAGGTTTGACAACGGTTGGATCATTAAGATAGGAAGAGGACTGGATTACTTCAAGAAACCAAAGGCAAGTTCAATAGTTCATTGTTCAGGGGCCTCATGTATAAACATTGCGTACGCATGAAAATCTTGCGTACGCTGGTTTTCACACACACGGTGTGAAAAAAAAATGTAACTTGACATGAAAATGTGCGGGCCATCACGGAAACTTTTGAGTAGGCGTGAAAATCTGCGGGTGCACGTGATGTCTTGTCTTGCTCTGTATGGCGAATTCTAACTGAAAAGTGCCATAACTCACCAAACATTACAAAATAATGTTTCCAATACAGTTACTGTCATACGTCTATGACGTTGACTATTCAAAAAACATCTTAACGTCTGCAAATATCATTGATGTGGATGATTCACATCAAAATGCCAAAACCCAAATGGGAAATGCTATTAACTGTTTAATCTCCCACCACTTAATAAATTGGAATAGCGACTATCTTAAAGAGCAACCTACATTGCAAACTTTTGGCACCATCTGTTTTTTCCTCATTTGAACTAAGCACGTTTGTCTTAGGTCGGTCAGATCCCATACTGTGCGTGGTGATACATCGCCCGCCGAAATACAACAAACATTTTATAAAAGAGTTCTCTAACTTTTTGGCCAGTATCATGACAGACTATGACAGAGTTTTTATTGTTGGTGATTTCAACGTACATGTCTGCTGTCCTTCTAAACCACTTACCAAAGATTTTCTAGATATAATTGATGCTTTTAATTTTATAAAATATGTCAGTGGACCCACACAGGAACAGGGGCACACGTTAGATCTTGTGTTATCTTATGGTTTGGCCATTTTAAATTTACAGATACAGGATGCTGTTTTTTCTGATCACATGCCGGTTTTATTTGATTTTAACTTATCCTGTCTTAAATCAAAATTAATTGCCCCTGCACGCTTTGGCCGTGTGCTTAAGACGACCACTGCTGCTCAGTTTTCTTGTGCTTTTCAAAGGTTATGTCAGTCTGACACTGGTCTTTTAGCTGACAGAGAGAAATTAACCTCTTCCTTTCTCTCCACATGTGCCAGCATTCTCGACATCATCTCTCCTTTGAAAGCCTTGCGTAATAGACCTATACTTGAGCCTTGGTTTAATGACAGGACCCGTTCAGCAAGGAGAGAGTGTAGGAAAGCAGAGCGCCGGTGGAAGAAAGACAAGCTTCATGTCTCTCATGAAATTCTAAAGGGAAGCTGGAGAATGTACCAAAAAATAGTTACAGCTGAAAAAATTTGATATTTAAAAGAAAAAATTGTTCAAAACTTAAACAAACCACGTGTTCTCTTCAAAAGTATTGATTCAATTTTAAATCCAACCCAATCCTCCTGCATGGAAGCTTCTTTTGAAGTCTGTGAGAATTTTTTACACCACTTCCTAGACAAGATCGCCTCCATTAGAGCCCAAATTTCTCCACCTGTATCTGATCCATTTGAAATGTTGCCCACTTTAACTGTCTTTGTCGCTCACTTGTCTAGATAAAATAATTTTACAGTTAAACCTCTCAGCCTGTCCCACGGACATTGTTCCCCCTCGCTTATTTAAGGAAGTCTGGACCACTAGAGGGCCGAGTGTCCAAAAAATTATTAATAGTAATATAACCTCAGGAACTGTCCCATCTTATTGCAAAGAAGTAACTGTGGTACCTTTAATTAAAAAACAAAATTTGGACAGTACGATTTTATCAAATTAAAGACCCATATCCAAGCTACCTTTTATTGCAAAATTTTAGAAAAAACTGTTTTTGCACAAGTACAATCTTATTTAGATATAAATGGGATTTTAGAAAATTTTCTATCTGGTTTTAAAGCTTTTCATAGTACTGAAACTGCGCTTTTAAGAGTTTTTAATGATCTTTTATTAATTACAGACTGTGGGGATTCTGCAATTCTTGTGCTTCTAGACCTTACTGCTGCGTTCGATACAATTGATCACGCCATTCTCATCTCTCGCCTAGAGCACTGTGTAGGCATCCGAGACACAGCCCTACAGTGGTTCAGATCGTATTTCTCAGAACGATGCTTTTCTGTAAAACTTGGTGCCTCCTCATCGTCTACCGCCCCCCTTTTATGTGGAGTTCCTCAAGGATCAGTTCTAGGGCCACTTTTGTTTTCGTTGTACCTTCTCCCCCTTGGAAACATAAAAAAAAACATGGTATTTCATACCATATTTATGCGGATGACTCGCAAATATATTTACCCTTGAGATGAAATGCTAATAGTTCCTTGAGCCCCCTGCTTGAATGTCTAAAGGATATAAAAGCCTGGATGTCTGTTAATTTTTTTAAATTAAACGAAGAAAAAACTGAGGTCATTGTGTTTGGACCAAGTCAGGTTAGTGGTCCCCCCCCAGTAGATTTTGGTTCCTTGCAGCAATATGTAAAACCAGTAGTCACCAATTTAGGCATCAAAATTGATAGTGATTTTAAACTTGATAAGCAGATAAACACGGTGGTTAAAAATTAGTTTTTATCATATAAGGCTTTTATCTAAAATTAAACCTGTATTATCTTTTGATCTATTTGAGCGCGTAATTCATGCTTTTATCTCGACCAGATTGGACTATTGTAATGCACTTTACATCGGCTTGAACCAAACCTCCCTTTCACGCCTACAGTTGGTCCAAAATGCAGCTGCTCGTCTCTTAACAGGGACCCAGAAACACAAACATATTACCCCCATTTTGGCTTCACTTCACTGGCTCCCTGTACATTTCAGAATACAATTTAAAATTTTGATGTTTGTTTTTAAGTCATTAAATGGGATGGCACCTCAGTACATCTCTGAGCTCTTGCATACCTACACCCCGTCAAGGTCGCTGAGGTCTGCTGATCAGCTGTGGCTGAATGTGCCCAGGACCAGGCTAAAGACCAGAGGCAACCACTCTTTCTCAGCAGTTGCCCCCAAACTGTGGAATGATTTACCTCCACATATTAAAGCGGCACCCACCCTCCACATTTTTAAATCTTGCTTGAAAACATATTTTTATTCTCTGGCTTTTGATTCACCATGAGAGCCGGTTGTGGTCTTTGTTGTTGCTGTCATTGTTGATGTTATTTGTTTTTCTTCTATCTTTTTGCTCTTATCTTTGTAAAGCACTTTGGGAACCTTGCCGTTTGTCTAAATTGTGCTATATAAATAAAGTGGTATGGTATGGTATGGTAAATTATGTTAAACTAGAGGGTGTCAAATGAATGACAAAATCCCTCAGGAAATGCATGTCACCCTCTTTACATGGTTAATATTGCACGCAGCATGGATTACTTACCACAAATGAAATATATACTCACTGTGCTGTGCAACTACAAGATTGGCATGGGAAAATGCAATTGTTTCTCCCATGCCAATCAGTGTGACTCTGGCTCATCCATAATGCACAGGATGCATGACGCATCAATCCACCTCCCAAGAATGAAACTCAGGTGGGCAAAGTCACTCACGTGTGATGCTCAATTGATCCTGTGGATTATGTGTAAATAAGTGAACAAGGTGTGGTAAATTAGGTGTAGCCTATAAAAGGACGCATAAAAGATGATGCTATACTTGATGCGCGATGGCTGCTCCAGCCAGGGTTCGAAATACAAGGCGTCCCACCTTATATATATACATATACATACATACAGGGCTGCTGACAGGAATCTCTGGGACCGGGACAAACTCCACATTTTGGGCCCCCCACTAAAAAAAATGACTGTGCAAAAACTGGGCTTTTGTGCGTTGCGCACCATTCCATTCACTCCGGTCCCGAGCGTAATATGAGCCCGTCCTCCCCAATTAAGATCCACCGACCGCAGCTGATATATGTATGTGTATATGTATATGTGTATATCAGCCGCGGTCGGTGGATCTTAATTGGGGAGGACGGGCTCGTATTACGCTCGGAACCGGAGTGAATGGAATGGTGCGCAACGAACAAAACCAATTGTTTTTTTGATTTGCACACATTCCATTCACTCCGGTTCTGAGCGTAATACGAGCCCGTCTTCCCCAATTAAGATCCACCGACCGCGGCTGGTGTATATGTATATGTGTCTGGGACGGTTCATAACCGACTTTGGTACGTTTACGGGACGATGGTCAGTAAAACATAACTTGCATACAACATTGGTTACTAACATATATGTTTAAACACAAGGCTGAAGAAGCAGTTCATAATTCAACTTAAAAGTTGATAAAATTCAGGTTTGTGTCAGGACATTTAAAAATAATTTGCAATTCATTGGATTTTGGCGATAGGGTAAATGCAAGGTGATATAGGCTATGTAATTATTTAGGTTATGCAAATATAAAATCTTAGAATAGAATCTTATTCCTGGCCAGACCGCAGACGAGATGCTGTCGCATTTCAATTGTCTGTAGACTGGCTACTGGCTAACAGTAGCTCTAGAGAAAATGATTGTGTGAACTTCTTGACCTGAGATTAATACAAAATAACTCAGATGTGCAAAATGGTTTTAGCACATAAGATTTTTGCATTTGTGGAAAAAAGTAAATGCGTGAGCCCTGCATCTGCATGTTCATTTATGGGAGGAGGTAAGGCGGGGTCAGTGGCTCGTTCACGTGCGGTCAATCTTACGTTGATTGTGATTTATAAAGGAAAGGTGCGCGGGACCTGGCGTATGACCGGTTTTATACATGTGAATTTTTCTGTGCATAGGTACTTTTCCAGTTTTGAGCGTACGCCTTCTGGTATGTAAGCTGCGCAATCTTTTATAAATGAGGCCCCAGGTGATGTCCTCTGCCAGCTGACAGATGGAAGACAATTCAATCTTTATTTCTTTAAATGTGCTGTTTGCTTAAAGTCAGTATATAAACAGCATTTCTACAGTTTTGTCTTTTACATTTCATTCTCTCCTTCAGGGTCGGTTCTCCATCGGCTACTGTGACTATGACCTGAGGCAGTGCCAGGAGACCACGGTGGACATCTTCCACACTAAACACACCAAGACACTTTAACACCTCTATAACACATTTGGCAGTAGAGTCCAGAGCAGTACGCTCCCAATATAGTGTTCCCTTCTGAGTGATATGGAAGTGTTGATTGGCCTGCTGGAAAAGAGAGATGGATCATCTTTGCTCCTTTTATTATAGTTATGAAATGGGTCTTACATATCTTGCCTTATTAGGTCTATTTGATAATTTTTCAGGGATTCTGGCTAATAATATGTACATTCTTAATATCAAGTGGTCTTCAATGGAGGATTCATATGTTCGTTTGTGCTTTCATTATCTTTTCATGAGATTATTTTTTCTATTAAACATGTGTATAGTCATTAAATGTTTATATATAATTTTGAATTGTCAGATACAGTTGTATGCAAAGGTTTAGGCACCCCTGACAATTTCCATGATTTTCATTGATAAATAATTGGGTTTTTGGATCAGCAATTTCATTTTGCTCTATTAAATAACTGAAGGACACAGTAATATTTCAGTAGTGAAATGAGGTTCATTGGATTAACAGAAAATGTGCAATATGCGTCAAAAAGAAATTAGACAGGTGCATAAATCTGGGCACTCTTGTAATTTTGTTGATTTGAATACCTGTAAATACCTAGCACTGATTAACTGGAACACACAATTGGTTTGGTGAGCTCAGTAAGCCTTGAACTTCATAGACAGGTGTATCCAATCATGAGAAAATGTACTTAAAGTGGCCAATTGCAAGTTGTTGTTCTCTTTGACTCTCCTCTAAAGAGTGGCAATATGGGGGAGTCAAAACAACTCAAATGACCTGAAAATGTTCAACATTATGGTTTAGGGGAAGGCTACAAAAACCTATTGTAGAGATTTAAGCTGTCAGTGTCCACTTTGAGGAAAATAGTGAGGAAATGGAAGACCACAGGCACAGTTCTTGTTAAGGCCAGAAGTGGCAGGCCAAAGAAAATATCGGAGAGGCAAAGGCAAAGGATGGTGAGAACGGTCAAAAACAGCCCACAGACCACCTCCAAAGACCTACGACATAATCTTGCTGCAGATAGTGTCACTGTGCATTGTTTAACAATTCAGCACACTTTGCACAAGGAGAAGCTGTACCGGAGAGTGATGCAGAAGAAGCCTTTTCTGCACAAACGCCACAAACAGAGTTGCTTGAGGTATGCAAATGCACATTTGGACAAGCCAGCTTCATTTTGGAAGAAGGTGCTGTGGACTGACGAAACCAAGATGGAGTTATTTCATCATAGCAAGGTGCGTTATGCATGGTGGCAAAAGAACACAGTGTTGCAAGACAAACACTTGCTACTGTTCGCCGTAGAGGATGGTCGCATGGACAATGGCTCTGTTCACTCTACCCAGGTTTTGGCTTATTACTGTTTTGTTAGTTTTTATTTCTGTACATTCTGCACTGTCGCGCATACAGTGTGATCGACTAGCACTTTTGGACATATGCAATTCACTGGATACAGGTTATTTTTCCACTTACCGGAGCGATTGCTGCGACCCCACTTTCCTACCGTCAACTTGTTTACTCGGATGAGATACTGCAATCCATTGTTACCGAGCATTTTACTTGCAAATGTTCAATCACTGGACAATAAAATGGACGAACTTCACGCTCGGATTAACTTCCAGCGGGACATTGCTAACTGCTGCGTGCTAGCGTTCACTGAGACCTGGCTGGATCCCACTATCCCGGACACGGCTGTTACGCCAGCTGGTTTTTCCATCTACCGGCAGGACAGAACCTCGGAGTCAGGTA
>JACXGM010040512.1:0-10323 GCA_016801145.1 Umbra pygmaea
CAATGCTCTATTCCTGTGGTAGAACAATGCTCTATTCCTGTGGTAGAACAATGCTCTATTCCTGTGGTAGAACAATGCTCTATTCCTGTGGTAGAACAATGCTCTATTCCTGTGGTAGAACAATGCTCTATTCCTGTGGTAGAACAATGCTCTATTCCTGTGGTAGAACAATGCTCTATTCCTGTGGTAGAACGATGCAAAACGGCAAAAGTTGTCTATTGGGAGCCGAGCAGTTGATGCACAGGTTGAAATAAAAAGCCAGGACGCTGGGCTATGATGTGTGCCAAAATGGAAGCCTAATCCATACAAAATGTACTGCTTCAGGCAAGTACACTCATCGTAATTTATTCTGTAATATGGAATAGGTTGATGTTTAGAACGCACAAGGTGGTATGCACTAGCAGTCTGCCTCATGGAAACACATTTGAGTTAATTCATAATTCATCTCAGGATGTGCACGGAGCTGCAACTGCGTAAATACCGAGCTGGCCAAGTGAGCACGACTGAGCTGCAAGTTGTGATTCAATTCTGAAATGTTTTGAATTACGTGCTGTCATATTATTTCGTCAGATGGATTTTCTCATTGCAGAATATTTCAAAATACTGTCAAGCTTATGTCAGCTCCCTGTGATAGACACATATTTTCACACAGGCCAGAAAGAGCAGAGACTGATGACTGCTCTGTTCAAATTATGTCCAATGTAAAACATACTGATACACTTAACTGGTATGAATTCATTTTTGTGATAAATTGTCTTGAAAAATCCAAGTGTCAACAAATACAGTAATGCTGTAGATTATTCAATAGCCTACTGATCATGAACCAACATCCATCTGAGTCAGAGTGGTGAGTTGTATGCACTCAATGGTGTAAGTTGCTTTGGATCGGAGCACCTATAAAACAATTAAAATGTTAAATGAATCTTCGCTCTCTTCACTCTAAGCCTAGTATCTCTGTTACTTGTCCTCGTCCAGATGCCTTCGTTCATCTCACTGGGGGTAGATAAAGACTTCACAACTAGATGGGTCACTGAAATGCAGAGTTCATGACCCAGATGGGCCTCTTGGACGTATAGCGGTAGTGTAACCTCTGACCTATAGCTGTAGTGTAACCGCTGACCTAAAGTGTTTTTACACTACGATAGATACCGATAGCTTTAAGCAACTTTTTCTGAATATGCAAAGAGCCAACGTCGGCATGTGACAGTTGTAGTGTGAAAACTTGTGTGTCTCTCTTGAATTCCACGTGACCTCCGGGGGTAGCGCATGAGAAGAAATCAAAAGATCCCACCTGAGACTTTCCTAACAGCACAGGAGAAGTGTGTATTCCCGGGAAATTCTTCATTGTAAGTAAATGGGCTGGTTTGCTTAGGCACCCGGTTTAAAAAAAGTATTGAATGATACAACCACAAACACACAATTGCGGTCTGGAGACATGACAGTGTGAAGACAAACAGAATGGAAGTTAGCTTGCAAGGATTCTGAAAATGTTGCTGAAAGTTATCGCTATCAGTTGTAGTGTAAAAAAACTCTTAGAGCTTTATTGTGACCTCTGACCTACAGCTGTAGTGTGACCTCTGACCTACAGCTGTAGTGTGACCTCTGACCTACAGCTGTAGTGTGACCTTTGCTTTGGCAAAGTAAACAATGCTTTCCCGTGACATGAATGCCCGTTAAAATGAATTGCCATAGTCAATTAGAGACTGTAACACTCCTGTAATAACTATGCTGCTTGTGTGACTGGATAACCCATGAGAAGGTCACAAAAATCAGGATGTTGTTAGCCGGCCGGGATGCACACAAGACTGCTCGTTAACTACAGTAGCTATAACTGCTCACTGCCCAGTGTGTAGCCGCTTTTTAGCAAGCCAATCAAAGTCTAGCCAGCAGTGGCCTGTTCGGTGTATTGCCAGTCGACTACGTGAACAGGACTGATCAAGAGGAGATCCGAGGTGTAGAGCAGTATATTCAGAAGTTTCTAGAGGTTGCCAAACAAACGTGTTTCTTTCTGCAGAAGCGTCTTCATAAGCCTAAACATGTGATCACTGTGCTCTGTGCTCCACCTCCGCTAGCCTACCTGTGCTCCACTGAAACAGAGCTAACACACACACCTCCGCTAGCCTACCTGTGCTCCACTGAAACAGAGCTAACACACACACCTCCGCTAGCCTACCTGTGCTCCACTGAAACAGAGCTAACACACACACCTCCGCTAGCCTACCTGTGCTCCGCTGAAACAGAGCTAACACACACACACCTCCGCTAGCCTACCTGTTCTCCACTGAAACAGAGCTAACACACACACCTCTGTTAGCCTACCTGTGTTCTGCTGAAACAGAGCTAACAAAAACACCTCTGCTATCGTACCTGTGCTCCGCTGAAACATAGCTAACACACACACCTCTGCTAACCTACCTGTGCTCCACTGAAACAGAGCTAACACACACACCCCTGCTAGCCTACCTGTGCTCCGCTGAAACAGAGCTAACAAACACACCTCTGCTATCCTACCTATGCTCCACTGAAACAGAGCTAACACACACACCTCCGCTAACCTACCTGTGCTCCGCTAAAACAGAGCTAACAAACACACCTCTGCTAGCCGAACACAGCTCAGCTGAAACAGGGTAACAAACACACCCCCGCTAGCCTACCTGTGCTCTGCTGAAACAGAGCAAACAAACACACCTCTGCTATCCTACCTATGCTCCACTGAAACAGAGCTAACAAACACACCCCCGCTAGCCTACCTGTGCTCTGCTGAAACAGAGCAAACAAACACACATCCTCTAGCCTACCTGTGCTCCACTGAAACAGAGCTAACACACACACCTCCACTAGCCTACCTGTGGTCCGCTGAAACAGAGCTAACACACACCTACAGTACGGTAGCCTACCCGCTTGTTCACCCAAATAATAATGTGTGCAACACAAGTTTGATATTTCTATTTATTTAGTTAGAGGTTGAGAGGTCAAATGTTTAAGTTATTTAAAAAGAAGTAATGCAATTGTATTTAAACATTTATCTAAATGTTTACATGGTTAAAGTATCCGTGCTCCACTCAAACAGACAAAGATTTTCGCTAGCCCGCTACTTTTTATTTATTTATTTTTCATTTCCCCCCCCATTTTCTTCATTTCCTAATTCCCACTAACCCTCCCTTGTCTGCAGCTCTGCAACCTTTTGAACAGATCTATGGAATGGCGAGGGGCGCGGTTCATTCAATCACATGTCGCTCAGCTGCCGATGCTTTTCGCACTGCTCATCCAACACAGAAACCTTTAGTCAGATTATGCACAGGATCATTACATTCACCAACTATAATTAAGTGATTTAATTTACATGCGCCGGGTCTGGACACAGGGAGTCGCTGGAGAGCGACGTAGCAGGATAGTTAATCTGATTTATTTAAAACAAATCCCAAGTCATAGAACCCATAGTCAGGTTCGAACCACTGACTATCATGACGTAGACTGACTATTATGACGTAGACTGACTATCATGACGTAGACTGACTATCATGACGTAGACTGACTATCATGACGTAGACTGACTATCATGACGTAGACTCACTATCATGACGTAGACTGACTATCATGACGTAGACAGACTATCATGACGTAGACAGACTATCATGACGTAGACTGACTATCATGACGTAGACTGACTATCATGACGTAGACTATTCTGCAATGCAGCGACATAGGCCACTATGCCACGCGGATACAGCTAGCCCTATACCACTCTTTCAGAGAGAACATTGTCATAATGCTTTCTATTTCTGTAAATATCTGAAAAATAAAACCAAGATTGACCAAGCAAACACACATGTACACATATACATATAAAAAACAGACAGAAACGCACACACTCTTCGCAAACACACTCGTCACAGGTCTTTGAAGTCCTGAGACAAAATCTAATGGATTATCCTGACAAGCCGCATCACTACCGATCCACCCACAGTACGGTGGAAAGCCCTATATTGCCAGAACTTCCCAAGCACCACCCACCGCAAGTAATGTCAGGAGACAACAGGGGGATAGAAAAACACTAGAGGCTACTGTGGAGCAGAAAGAGACCGGGGGCGTGGTGGAAAAAGGGGCGAGTCATGTGACTGAAAGATTATATACCTGGAACAGATGGATTGGACATCGTTTGTCGCCACTTCCCAGAAACAGCCCTTCTGCTAGCGCTGGTTCGTTGCTCAGCCAGAAAGAAGTTCCTCACCTGCACAGCGCTCACACAGGAAAAAGTGTGCTGACGAAAGTGAGGCTGAGGTCTTTCAGATCTGGTTACAGGTTTATCCTCATCATAGATACAAAGCTTATCTTCTACCCCAACATTTAATGTTTTACACTTTGAGGAGTGAAAACTGCGTTTGCTCAGATGTGCCACTCAACCAGACCTACTGTCAACATGTCAGTGACCGAGTTCATCAGCTATTTTCTTTCTTCCGGGGAGGTCCCATCTGTCTGTTCTGATTGGGTGTCTGGTGGTTTTCACTAGGAAGTCATAATTAGCTGGTCTTGAGTATATCATTACAACTTACCAAAAATAAAATGTTCATTTAACTAAAACATTGACAGTGTCCTGAGGTAAAATTGTTTACACAATTTTTATTTACACTGATGATTTTTAACTAACTGACACATAAGGGAGAGATAGGCAGTTTGCGTGTTAACCTTTCCCTTACTATTGTTGTAATGAATAAGAACGACATATGAATAAGATCAGTATATCAAAATGGCATCCCAACAATACAACCCCCTCTGCCACTGTCATATCACACAACCGCTGTATAGAGATTCCAGGCTAGGGAGTCTGCAGTGGGCGTAGTGGGCTAAGTCGCTGCATTGCAGGACAAACTACATCATGATAGTCAGTGGTTCGAGCCTGACTATGACTTCTCCGACTTTGCCCGGAACCTCCAGCATGAGGCAGTGTAAATTGGCAGAGCACTACCAGGGATTTGGAATAGATAAGTCAGATTATCTATCCTGCCATGTCGCTGGGTTGCGACTCCTTGTGTTCAGATCGGGCGCCTGTAAATTCAATCACAGAAGTATAGTTTGTGAGTGTAATCTTCCCGTGCATGATCTGACTAAAGGCTTCTATTTTGGACCAACAGTGCGTGTGGTTGGATGTGAGGGCCCTTCACCATCCCGCAACAGTCTAGGGAGATGCGGCGCTGCCGAAAAGGTGAGATTAGTGGGAAAATGGACCAAAGACCAAAAAAATACAAAATAAGACATTCTAGGCTGACGTACTCACACTGCATGATGAAACGAGAAGCTGTGATAACGCCAAATGCCAGAGACTGCATCCAAACACACCGCCCTCCATTATGGTTTACCCTGCTTTCTGTTTTCAGATTCACACTCATAAAATCTTCATGTTTCACAAGTCTTATCAGTAATAACTCGCCTCCCAAAACACAACGCCGCACACAATTACAGAAAATCTCTGTCACACACACACTTGCGAGCAAAGCTGCCAATTAACATTCCCATTGTTGGAATTCCCACCATTATCAGGACGGGATCTGCATTCTCATGGTTTTCCCTCACCATCCGCTCAAAGGCATTAGCATAATCATCACACTCAATAACTGCCCATCAGTGGTGAATACAACACACTGAATGAAAGTGCATAGGACAGCACACGTCTATTAGCATTAAAAGCAGATACCATCTAGCATAAGACACAGCTGTGTCAACTACCATTAGCGATTAGAACCAGTTAACACAGGGGTTAACAGCGTTGTGTACTGTTGCATTTTCACCAGCCGCCAAGATGACACATGCTGACTGAGCTTGTGTTCGAAATGCCAACCTAAAATATAGTGCTCTACTTTCGGCCAGGGCGTATGAGGAGAAATTGAGACGCAGCCACAGGCGGAGGACAAGCTGCAGACGAACTGAGCCGCTCACCCCTTAATCCGACGTGTGGCGTCAGTGCGCCAGGTTGTCATGTTGTCAAGACGGCCAATGTCTTACAGGTCAGTGAGTGAGAATATCAGGCCGAAGCAACGTTCATCACTGCTGCTTATTTCTTTATGGAACACTCAAAATGTACAGACAATCAAGTAAGACTGATTAGTGAACTTCACCAGAGTCAAAAAGCAGTGCACTATACAGAGAATATTGTGAAATTTGGGATACAACCTACTTCATTTGAACAGCATTCTCAGTCAGAGCCGTTGCATAGAGGTTGAATGCATTTCAACAAACTGACGTAAGATTCCATATAAACTATTAACGATACAATCTTGAAAGTAGCCGAGCTCAAGTGGGCCATGTGGCCAGGCTTACCGTAGATGTGGTGATGAGAAACGCAGGAGCTTACCGTAGATGTGGTGATGAGAAACGCAGGAGCTTACCGTAGATGTGGTGATGAGAAACGCAGGAGCTTACCGTAGATGTGGTGATGAGAAATGCAGGAGTGAAACTGTGTACAAACTGAAATGACGACAGTGAACGCTTTGGACAACATTTGCGCCACAAAGGCTCTCGTACAGTTCACATGACCAGGGCCTAAAGTAGCGCAATCAAACAAGAAATAGGGTGCCCATTTGGGACGCACTGCCTTGACATGCCGAGTTTCCAAATATGCCTCCAGATTTTTCACAAAGGACAATGGAGAAAGAGTTCTCTTCAGCCAGTCAGTGGAACCTGCCTCCTAGATATATATACACATCTCACATCTATGGATACTCTAGTGTCTATTCAGCTGACATGTATAGATACTGTACTGTCTATTCAGCTCAGATCGATACAGGTGATACTGTGTCTACTGATTCATAGAAGAGATGCTTTTGACCAGATCTAATATCCAGCTCTCAATACTACACCGTTAATTCAGGCCCTATGGATCCCTTGTTCTCACCTATTAGAACATACACTAAGTATTCACATTAACTGAAATCAAAACTAAGAATATGACTTGAATTTCATTGTTTTTTTGGCTTGTAAAAAGCCTATGCAAGCTAGCCCACTTATGGCACACAACATTATTAAAAAATTATATTTGAAAGAAATTAAAGATTATTTGAATAGTGTTGTTAGACAAAGTTTCAAATGAAAGGAAATTCCATAGCTTCAGTGTTTTGTGGAACAACGCCATATTGAATATCCTTCAGTTGATGGTCATGGAGAAATAGAATGATAGCTAATGACGGACACATCTAATGTTGAACAAGTTCAAGTGCGCATGATGTTGATGTTTCACCGAAAGCTAACTAGTTCACTAACATTACTTTTCTTTACAAATGATCCTTCTGCAAGCTACTGCCACGAACGTAGCTGATCAAATGAGCTTCTGTTGAGAAAATGTGCTGACTGATATTCAATCGATCGGGGAAATGTGATTACAACTTCAAGAAGCAAAGGGTTTGTGTCATGGAGAGTTACTCTTACTAACTATCTCTGCTTAAGTCTCAGCAACAGGAAGAGGGCTTTGACATCCAAAGTCACTACTCATCTGTCTAAAATGCACATTGATGATTCGACAGATCAGCTTGAGACTTCAAAACAGCAGAGAGTACCTGTGTTGGCTCGTACCACAATGCAAAGAATACAGTAAATCTTGAAATAAGTCTAATTTATCTAAATAAAACTATGGAAGTGTTAAAAACAGCAGACTGGAAGTTTACCAACCCAACCACAGCCCGTCCACAACTACAGGGACTAAGCTTAACCCTGGGATTCACCCATCTCATCACATTCGCCCAGGGCTAACCCTGGGACCGCCCTCCGTATGCAACACCGTGGGAGCCAGCCCTGAACATCAATCACTCCAGCACACCGTTTCGCCCGGAGCAACTAACCCGTGGGAGACACCCAATCCGTCCCGAGCAGACCCTAACCCTGAACCCCCACTGTACTGTTTCGTCTCTGATAAGAAAGTCACATTGGTGCCACGCTGGAAAGTTGCAAACCCAACAACCACTTACCACAGCCAGTATTTTACATCAATTGTTCTAAAACCTCTCCTGGGGACCCCCAGCAAGTCCACATATCAGATGTATCCCAGAGCTAGCACACCTGAATCAACCTGTTGACTATTATCAAGCCTTTGACTACCTAGGCTACAACAGTGTTAAGGGGCTCTCTGCACAGTTTTGAGAACTAGTTTATTTCTGTTAAATGTAAAAAGATAGGAAGTGCAAAACAAAGCAATTACATTTTTTACTAAGAAGAAACATGTCAATGTTCCATGTCTTGCTGCTGAATATTCCCTTCTCTGTCACCATGACCACACCATCTGAAGAGAGGCTACCCTTTCATCACGCAGTGTTGTTGACAAGCTACCATGCCTGGAATGGCCTCCCAACTTGGTCGTAAAACACCCGAGGTGATAAGTGAGCTAAATTCCGTTCCAGGACAGATGAAAACACGAAAAGGAATGCAATGGAAGAACTTTTAAGTTGGGATGTTCGCATTCATGAGCATTTCGCCTCAGGGTTCATTGCAGATGGAAATGTAAAGAGCGTTTGGAACCAAGGCATGTGGTAACAGAGCCAAATGACCATTTCAATCACAGAGAAATTGATTGCCAGTCCATTTGTCCTTGATGACCGGAGGGCTTTTCTATCCAAAGGCTAAGCATAAAATTGTTTAGTACTTAAAGGAAAGTGCACAATCTTCACTAAGTTTTAGGAAAACAGCAACAATAATTGTTTACTCATCAGTGTAATTTAAGACAATAACTATTATTACATTTACATTTTAATAATAATTAAAAATCAAATGCCCTATTCCCTAATCAGATGTACCCCAAGCAAATCAAGCTATGACTCTGCCTTTCAACTGGTGTTGTTCTGTCTTTACGGCACTCAAACACACTCACACAAACTCAGAGTCCATTAAAACAAGACTAGCAGATAAAACAAGCAAAATCTAAGAAGCATTTCAACTCACTCTGCAACTCTGAGAATTGACACTGACTTTAATTCCTGCAAAGTTCTGGTTCAATGCTGGTCGACCAGATGCATTTCCATAACTATGACAGCAGATGACCCATTATTGCCCCGATCCGCACTCACAGGCGTCAGGCTGCATAACAGCATGCTGGGTCTAAACACATTCAGATTCAACAAACCCAGCTGTCCTTCATCTCTCCCTGCCTGGGACACACACAGAGGATTCTCCTCGGCCGCATCCCAAAAAGAACCCTATTCACTACGTAGTGCAACATTTTTGCCAAGGGGCTATGTCACGTCTCCTTGAATAGGATGCCATTTGTGACACCACCGCAGCTCTGCGATCCTATTTGCAATTCATCATCTCTTTTCTCACCGTTACAATACAACCAGCGCCGTGCTGCTTTGTCATTACGAGGCAGCAGAGCACTGCTAGCTAGCTGGATGCATTGTGAATGTCTCATTCTGTATACAGAGCTGTACAATAGACCGCAGCGGCCAGCGGTTGTAACCACAAAAAACAACCACAACAACGGTGGAATGAGAACCAGTGTAGCGTTACAACATCCTAGGCTGAACGGATAAGACAGCTCAGCTTACGTCCTTCACCCGATGTATCGTACCCCAGTGACATCACATGATCCTGCATGCATGGGGCTTTGCTATTCGCACGAACATCAGGCAACCCTAGCCAGACACAACTGTTAACCAACATCAAAACAATTGTTCACTAATGTCATAAAAAAGAATAATAACAACAGAGCTCATGAATTATTACCAAATACTACCAACTAGTCAGTCACTCGTGCAAACTTCTATCATGTATTTCTTCAAAGTATGACGGAAAATAAGACTGTGCATCTGTTCACCTCCTGAGTGTAAGACAACACAAGATCTTAAGTAGAAAATCTCTTTGATGTGGTTTCTTCACACCTCCATTCAAAGGGAAAAGGCTTTAAAGCAAATAAACCCTTTGCTACACCAGACTTAGACAACAGGCGCAGCCTGCTAAACCTAAGCACTGGGAAGAGACACACATGTTCAGTAGTAAACGGCAATGCTTCAGCTTACCCTGCTGCTAGCCGCATCTGAGCCGGCTACCACGGCTCCTTCCTCCTCTCATACAGATTCCTCTGATTCAGAGAAATCCCCGCCTCAACTCTGGGGACGTTACGCTCCAAAACTCAGAGTGGTTACAGAATCCAGATGCTCCTAAATTACCTGTATGAAGATAAAACCGAATGGTGTCTGCCTGCCGTGTGCCTGAGTTGAGGAACTGAGGGATAGAGTGGAACAGAGACTAGGCTGCATTAAGAGGGGGCGTGCCTGTTTGTAAAATCTCCTCCCCCCTCTCTCTGTCTCTCTCTCTCTGTCTCTCTCTCTCTGTCTCTCTCTCTCT
>JACXGM010040513.1:0-10299 GCA_016801145.1 Umbra pygmaea
TATATATATATATATATATACAGTGGGGAGAACAAGTGTTTGATACACTGCCGATTTTGTAGGTTTTCCGGTAGCACTTTAGATTACAGCACAGTATAAAGATAGTAATAGTGGGGTAACAGTGTGATAGTAAAGAAGTAATATCTAGGTAATAGCATGTAATTACCAAAGTAATAAATGGGTAATGCATCACAGTAATGAGATAAAATACTCTGGTAATAAGGTGATAAGAAGGTAACAGATGTAAAAACATGGTAAGGCTTAGATGATAACCATATGTATATCTGGGTATTGGTAATATAGTTATATTAATATTGTAACTATAATAATGGGGTATTAAATGTTGATGTTTTCACAGTATTATAGGCGTAATACCAATTAGATAAGTTTTTGGAATATAAAATTGGTAATTACCATATCATAATACTAAATTCCATCCCTAAATCAAATGAAATACGTTCTGAGAGAACTATTTTGTAAAACCGAAATATGTGAAATTTGAACGTATGAGAGGGTCAATTACGTTTGTAGGGAACTAAATTCAACACTCGAATAACGTTAAATATGAACATATGAAGATCATGACGTAGCATGTAAATTGCGAAGTTTTTGCTAGGGTGGAGGTCGGGGATGGTGGACGGGGGTATAAATCGTCGACATGTTCGCGAGTTCAAATCCAGACCGGCACTTTGTGTGTGTTTTGTCCTACATTGCTTGCGTCATGCAGACACGCGATTATCGGTTTTTGTAATGTTAACCCTAACCTTAATTCTAACCTTAACCTCAGTAACGCCATATCTAACCTTAACCGTTAGTAACCTCATGCCTACGCTTAACTGTTAGTATCATCCTACCTAACCTTAACTGTGAATGTTGCAATATAATTTTGAACGCTATGGAATGTGTGGAATGTTCTCGCACAAATCCAATAACTTTTATCTAATTTGGAAGGTATTACACTGATAGTAGCATATAATACTGTGAAAACATCAACATATAATACACCATTATTATCATGTTATTACAATATTAATATATCTATATTACCATTACCCAGATGGTATACACATTGTTATCATCAAACCATTTCCTATTTACTACCTTGGTAATTGCATGTTATTACATGTTACCTTCTTATCACCTTATTACACCAGTATTACATCTTATTACTGTGATGTATTACCCAGCTATTACTTTGTTAATTACATGTTATTACCATCTTATTACTGTGCTGTAATGTAAAGTGCTACCTTTTTTCATATTTACAAAGCATGTAGAGGTCTGTAATTTTTATCATAGGTACACTTCAACTGTGAGAGATGAAATCCAAATCACATTGTATGATTTTTAAATAATGAATTTGCATTTTATTGCATGACATAGGTATTTGATACATCAGAAAAGCAGAACTCCATATTTGGTACAGAAACCTTTGTTTGCAATTACAGAGATCTGTAACGTCCAGGCCAAATTTGTTGGATATTTCAAACTTTTTTAACAAAAAAGAAAAAAAAAATTGGGCGTGCAAAATGTTAATACTTTGTAGCGCCACCTTTTGCTGCGATTACAGCTGTCGCTTGGGGTATGTATCTATCAGTTTTGCACATCGAGAGACTGAGATTTTTGCCCATTCCTCCTTGCAAAACAGCTCGAGCTCAGTGAGGTTGGATGGAGAAAGTTTGTGAACAGCAGTTTTCAGTTCTTTCCACAAATTCTCGATTGGATTCAGGTCTGGAGGTTGACTTGGCCATTCTAACACCTGGATATGTTTATTTGTAAACCATTCCATTGTAGATTTTGCTTTTTGTTTTGGATCATTGTCTTGTTGGAAGACAAATCTCCATCCAAGTCTCATTCTTCCACAATGGTCCTGTATTTGGCTCCATCCATCTTCCCATCAATTTTAGCCATCTTCCCTGTCCTGCTGAAAAGAAGCAGGCCCAAACCATGATGCTGCCACCACCATGTTTGACAGTGGGGATGGTGTGTTCAGGGTGATGAGCTGTGTTGCTTACTATAGCGTTTTGCAATGTTGCCAAAAAGTTCGATTTTGGTTTCTTCTGACCAGAGCACATTCTTCCACATGCTTGGTGTATCTCCCAGGTGGCTTGTGGCAAACTTTAAACAACACTTTTTATGGATATCTTTCAGAAATGTTTTTCTTCTTGCCACACTTCCATAAAGGCCAGATTTGTGCAGTATACGACTGATTGTTGTCCTATGGACAGGCTCGCCCACCTCAGCTGTAGATCTCAGCAGTTCATCCAGAGTGATCTTGGGCCTCTTGGTTGCATCTCTGATCAGTCTTCTCCTTGTATGAGCTGAAAGTTTAGAGGGACGGCCGGGTCTTGGTAGATTTGCAGTGGTCTGATACTCTTTCCATTTCAATATTATCGCTTGCACAGTGCTTCTTGGGATGTTTAAAGCTTGGGAAATCTTTCTGTATCCAAATCCGGCTTTAAACTTCTCCACAACAGTATCTCGGACCTGCCTGGTGTGTTCCTTGTTCTTCATGATGCTCTCTGTGCTTTCAACTGACCTCTGAGACTATCACAGAGCAGGTGCATTTAAACGGAGACCTGATTACACACAGGTGGATTCTATTTATCATCATTAGTCATTTATGTCAACATTGGATCATTCAGAGATCCTCACTGAACTTCTGGAGAGAGTTTGCTGCACTGAAAGTAAAGGGGCTGAATATATTTGCTCACCCAATTTGTCAGTTTTTTATTTGTTAAAAAAGTTTGAAATATCCAATAAATTTTGTTCCACTTCATGATTGTGTCCCACTTGTTCTTGCTTCTTCACAAAAAATTACAGTTTTATATCTTTATGTTTAAAGCCTGAAATGTGGCAAAAGGTTGAAATGTTCAAGGGGGCCGAATACTTTCGCAAGGCACTGTACATGCTGAAATAATTTCATAAGTATAACTTTCTTATGTTTAAATCCATGCTCTACCAAACGGTTGATTTGTCATTTACTGATAAATTAGTGATTCAAAGAGAACAAATCTAAGATTTTTATGAACAATACAACTTAAAACATTATTGTTGGTAATGTCATATATGTCCTGTTATTCCATGAAATAGTCAATGAAAAGATTATATCAGTATTATCTTTGACCATTTCTGAGACGTTTTCAAAGTACTGTAATTATGAATGTCAGAAATAAAGTGGATCCACTGCCCAAAAAACATTTGTGCTGGACAAAAGAGCAAATCTTAGTCATTGCTTTAAAAAGTTATTATTTTATTTGATGTTTCTAAAGTTTTCTGGTATTTAAATGTTGTTTATACTTTTACCACAAAGTAACATCTCAACCGTTTGGTAGAGCTCTTTGTAGTAAAAACTATTTGGTCTGTTAAAAAAACAAACATTGATTGTTGTTAAGCTTGCCCAAAGGAAATAAAAAATGCAAATAAATAGTTTTTCCATACTGTAGCGTTTTTCTTAATGAGGACATTAAAGGGTTGAGACTTAAATAAGTCGAATTTAATTCTTTTTTTAATTTTAGTAGATGTTATTTGAAAAAATCTTTTAAGGGTTCCATTAATTGTGAAACCTTGATTTATATTTATCTATAAACCAATAAAACAAATTCTGTTTCCTGTCTGTCTTTTACTAACTTTATCTCCTCTATGGTCTGTGTTCTCAAGCTCGGTCTCTCTTAGTCTCTCCTATTCTCTCCCTTTCTCTCTCTGTCTCTCTCTCTCTTTCTGGCTCTCTCGCTCTCTGTCTCTGTCTCTTTGCATCACCCTTACCCTCAGACCACCTGTGGCCCCTGGAGTCCATTCTGGTCGACCAGGAGTACGGTCCGTTAGCTGGTGACTACTGCCCAGTGTTAATCAAACCAGTCTTCAAAGGATGAATTACTTAAAAAAGTGGAAGTCAGTGAAGAAAAAGGAAGAGGAAGAGAGCCTGCCAGGGGGAGGTGATCAATCACTGAATATAAGAGTGACACAGACGCTGTACTCTCTCTGTAGGCTCGATCATACATATTTATTATTCTTGATTACATGCACTCCTTTCTATATAAATCTGGTAACCAAAGCATGTGTCTGTTCCTGGTGTGTGTTCATTATGCTAGTCCATAGTTTGTATGTATATTTAAACTCAGCTTTCATTAATAAAAATGAACATATCCGTCACTGAAGCAGAGATCAAAGTAGCTGCAGGACATTGTGTGTGTGTGTGTGTTTTTGTTCTAGGGGCCATGTGGTCCAAGGACAACCCAGATGGTAACATCATCACCTCCACCACTCAGAACACATCCAGCTGGACTGTAGATAGAATATAGGATCAAGGCCATCCTCTTTATCCATTCCAGCCCCTTCACATGTTCACACCCACCATCAGCTCTACTTCTCCGAAACCATATGACAGAGACATTGGACAGCCTGGGTGATGGGCTCAAACAATATGGAAACTAGACTACATCACAAACGTTCAAGTACGTTCCAGCAGGGTCGGACTGCGACTGAAAAATGGCCTTGGACTTTGAAATGTAGATCGGTCCACGACCTGTGTTCAGTTCCCAAATACAAATGAACACACCATGCACTATTTGATACTAAACTATGATGCAGCCATAATAACATAACTACTTTCTCTTTCAGGAGAGCAGCTTACAAATGCTGTAAAAATGGTATTTAGTGATATTTAAAAAATCCATAAAAGATACATTTTTTGCAGGACAGTCTATGTCACGATGAGTTCAAGTCTGATCATGGGTTCTCTGACTTTGACCGGCCTCCTGCATGAGGCAGCGCAAGAAGTTACCCAACATCAATGTGAAAGACTGGTGGAGAGTATGCGAAGATGCATGAAGGCCAATTATTAGGTGATTGCATCATTAAGTGAAGTACATATTGTTCTTCCTGTTACCTAATTTTTTGGCACCTTATTAGCACCCGTAGTTTACATAACATCGATTCCAATCCAGCCATACATGTCCTACTACAGTGTAGTGCACTTGTAAGTTTAAAATTGATTGGTCTAGATATTTCTTACCAGTTTTAATCAGTTATTGTTCTGCAAAAACAAGCAAGACCTTTCAGTCTTGAAAGCAACCCAGACCAGGGACCATGCCCTAGCCAATCATTGCTACAAGCCAATATACAGAATATTTAATTTTGTTCAGTGTTTACACTGAAATTACACATCATTCTGAATGCAATTTTGAATGATGAATGCAATTTTGTTGAGTAAATCCATATCTGTTTTGAGTTGAATGAAACTGTCAAACAACAATTAACAGTTACACTGTCTTTCTCCCTGTCTCGCTCTCATCAACAGCAAAAGAGCAACAGCAAAGCACAGGAATGAGCCAGGTGTTTAAACTTTCACATTCGGTTTCACTGATAAGAGATGAATTTCTAATATCTTAATCGTATCATATTTCACTGTAGCAGTTGCCAAAAACTGTTTTTGAACAAATTTGAGGCAAGAAATAAGCTATCCAGTTGCTGAAACATCACTCAAATCTACAACGCCTAGTAAAAATAATTGTTTTTGTCGAGCTAGGGCGAGTGCTACCGTTCAGCAGGTTATGGTTAATTTTAATATTGTTTAGACCAGGGGTGCCCAACCAGGCAATCGCAATCTACTGGTCGATTGAGAGGCCTTGGCAGTCGATCACAAGATCATTTTGGGAAAAATGTAATCATAATCCTTAATCTTCAACCGTTATCTAGTCATTCTTTCACATTGTCATTATGGGTTATTGTTTGTAGAATTTTGAGGGAAACAATGAATGTAATCCACTTCAGAACAAGGGTGTAACATAACAAAATGTGGAAACTGAAGCGCTGTGAATAATTTTCTGATGCACTGTATTCTTGTTTTCTAGCTGAGCTGCCAAATATCTATTTCACTGTCCTTTATTCCAGCCAATCCTTTACTTGTGTGACAATAGATCAGTCCTATTTAACTTTGGCCCTAAAAGCCAGTTCCACTCCATTTATTCATTGTAACCCTCTAATCTGGGACCCATTTAGACCTGGTACACCAGGTGGGTGCAATTAATGATGAGGTAGAACAGAAAAGGAACAGGCTCTGGTACTCACAGATTAACAGTTGAATATGTTTTGTGCATTCAGAGATGCTCTTCTGCAGACCTTGGTTGTAATTAGTGGTTATTTGAGTTACTGTTGCCTGTCCATCAGCTCAAACCAGTCTGGCCATTCTCCTCTGACCTCTGCCATCAACAAGCCATTTTCGCCCAGAGAATTGCCGCTCACTGGATATTTTCTCTCTTTCTGAACAGTCTCTGTAAACCCTAGAAATGGTTGTATGGGAAAATCCCACTTTCTGAAATACTCAAACAAACCCGCCTGGCACCAACAAATATGCCACATTCAAAGTCACTGAAATCACCTTTCAGCCACATTCTGATGCTTGGAATATAACAATAAATACATTTTCCTGATTATTTATATGTGCTTGCCCATTTATTTGTTTTTATACTGCTTTTCGGGGTAGATGAGTCCTCTGGCAGGATCCAACCTAAATTCCTTCAGACACTGGTGCTTCTGACCCAGTGCTGCTGCATCCCGCCGGTGCAGAAGCCATGAATTATTGACAGCAATGTCAACCATCTGCCAAAACATGCCCAGGTACCACCGGTGGGACATTGCTGGAGTACAATACAGGGCAATGATCATATCAGTCAAATCCACTCCACCCATGTGAATGTTGTACTCCGACACAATCTTAGGGCATGGCATATTTATCTTCATCTTCCTCCTTAGAGTAGCGTCTTACCTGGGCAACAGGGTGGACAGAAGCACAGGAGCTCGCCAAGGTGACTGTTTTGCTGTCTGCACATTTGACAACAGCTTTGCATCGTTGTCTACAAGGAAGTCCAAGCTGCCTCCTTCTCTTCGTAGGAGGTCTCGATCTTCTTCCAAACTGCAACCCATCAAGCAGTTCTTTCGAATGGTGCCCACACTTCTGAGGCCTATAGACGCTTTTAGATGAGTTATCAAACTCAACAAAGTTGTCAAAAGAGCCTCAGCACAACATTTGCACCTAACCCAAACCCATTGCCTACCATTTGAGTAGCGCCATCAAATAAAGACTTCCCTTTGTAAACCATGAAGTCATACACAAAGATCTTAAACCCCAATTATTTGGGTTTGCTGGGTAGATAGCACCGCAGACCTTTTTCCCTTTGTAAGGAACCATCATCTCATCAATTGAGAACTGGTTTTCACTCTCCATGTGATTTGCTCTTCATGTGATCACAGGCCTTATATTCACCAGGTGATCTTTCCTTGAGTCAGAGCTCATGTTATCTTGAAAGTGGAGCATCCTGGATAAACATTTTTACCTCTTGAATGGCATGACATCAGCTACTTTGTCATATCTTGTATCTGTTTCCCAGTAGTTTTTCGTTGCAGGCTTTTTCCCTATTTTGGAGGCATTTGTGTTGATGCTGCATCCAATGAGCTGGCATAATACATGTTTGTCTGTATAAAACAAACATATACACTCTCTTTCCCCCAATCACAAACACACATATTACACAAACCCCTGTGTGTGTGTGTGTGTGTGTGTGTGTGTGTGTGTGTGTGTGTGTGTGTGTGTGTGTGTGTGTGTGTGTGTGTGTGTGTGTGTGTGTGTGTGTGTTTGTGTGTTCGTGGTGTGTGTGTGTGTGATGAAGTTCAGGGTTCCTTCCGTCCATTCGTTCACTACCACACATCACCATAATACACAACATGTTTTACTGCAGATAGACACATAAAATACAATATGTGCAGCAAAACCACTAGAGCTTTCATTTGCAGGACTCTATTCATTACCTGAACATCTCCCCTCGTTTATTCTGCTTTGGTCACTCCTCTGCCTCACCACTAGAGTCTGCTGTCGTCCTCACACTCTCCCTCTGTAGGCCTATACAGCTCAATTTCCTCGTCTTTTTCACTGGTTCCTTCCTCTGAATCTGATGAACCATCAGGTGGCAAAACTACAGAATTCAACTCTCACCTGAAAACATGTGTACACTGGTGAATTTATCAATGATACACATTTAAGAGTCAAATAAACATCAATCAATATTTCACAACTTTATCGTATTGATTATCTGTTTAGGCCGAAAAAAGATATATGTGCGTGATCATCCCTGTTTTATACCCTTATCCGGGCAATGTATCCTCCAGGATACAGACATTCAATGCCTAATTATTATTTTTTTGGTCCACATATGCTGCCATTTTTGAATGTGATACAAATGTTTGGAATGTTGGCATAAAGTCACATGACCTCAATACTTGACCCCCCCAAGAGGATATTATAAAGTACACACACATTATGCCCCTTCCCCCACAGCCTGTCAAACGACTGATCCCCCATGATACAGAAACAGTTTAAGGGTTAAATACAGTGGCCTAGTGGTTAGGACATCTGTTTGGGGCCCATAAACACTGGTTCAAATCCCTCTGACTGCCAAGGTGAAGCCTCTGTCATTCTGACTGGGATTGAGACAATAAACCATCATTTGCTCTCAGGTTGTTTTTCTAAATAAGAATTGGTTCTCAGTCAAGTTCCCAGATTAAACAATGGAAAACTAAATAAATGTCTTCCAATAAATTATGGTCTTCAAAACATAAACTCTTCTAAAACCAACAGTTGTTTGCCTAGTGTGTGGTTGAACAATGATTTTCTTTTTTAAAAAGTGGGTGCGCATGTCCAAAGCATTGACCTTTAAAAACTTAATTTTCACGAGTTTTGCTTGTAAAAGAAATGGTGCTCATGTTTTATATTAGCTTATGCACAGAAAATACAGTTAAGCATTTTACAAGAAGCGTAGTAAATTTGTACCAGGTAAAATATTTTTTATAATTATAGGACTTGTTTTGATCTGATGAAAGGTATGTTGGCTAAAAGCACTTTGCCCAGGTGTATGTAGTACAGTTACCAATGTGCTGCAACAGGCTAAAGAAATATGTTTGCACTTTCACAGACCCTAACCTCTGACCTCTTTGCCCAGGTAGCTGTGCCATACCAGTGTCCCCAGCCAGGTTCCATCCAATCTACTGGAGTTTCAGGCCTATAGAAGACCACGGAAACCAGTTTTTTAGAGATTCATCCTCCACAGCGCTGAACATCCATGTAACATCAAATCAGTCAGCATAGATGTGTCAGAGAAATGTAGAACTCTTTTCCTCATCACTACAAAGAGCCGTTTTCTATTCATGTTTTACCCACTGTGGTCTTTTCTTACCCAGTGGAAGAGTTGGCGTTGCTCTAGCAGAGTTTGTAAAGCCTTGCAATTGCTGTATGAACTGTGTTATGCTACTAATTCTATGTCTCATCTATATTTACAAAGTAGAAAGCCCCTAAGTCCTAGCCTCTTTCCCTTGGGGGAACTCGATCAAAATCACATGCAGTTTTCACTCACTTATTATCACCCCCAATTCAATGCCCATTATTCACATGTCTAATGCCAATGGCCATGAAGTGTGAAATGTGTTAGACTCAATCTCATATTAGACAACCACTATGGAGTGTAGCTAGTTATTGAACTCCATAGCAAGTTCGCTAACATTGATCATCACTCTCCATTGACTCTCACATGCAAGAACCCTCATATATATATCATACTGTATGATGTAAAACATTGCAGGTTGGAGGGCTGTAATGTTCAGAGGCCATCAACCTTCTGCTTGGAGTCCAGGGAATGTGTTATGCAGAGTTTTTGCAATGTCAATACATTCATACAGTTAGGCTACTAAGGTCATTTGTTATTGACCTGATTGCAAATATTGTTAAATTGAAACATCAGAAATAGAAGGGGGCCATTTTGGACTAGAGTGAAGTGTAGTGAAATTATGAATAAGAATACTAATTAATAATAAGTGATCTTGCAGACACATGGATTAATGTTTTGATCTCAACTTTGTGAAATGAACACAATTTGAAGCAATAGTAGTGCCACTCCAGTGGAGTAATAATGTGCAAGGATACTGATGGTACAATTTTAAGTGATGAATTGTTTTAATAAAATATCAATATGTACAGTACTTTTGTCATGTATTCATTACTGATTGTATCATACAATATAGCTTTCGGTATGTTTACAATTTTTATAATAGCATTGTTTCATCCACAGAAATAAACACACAGTGGCTATAAAATGGGCACTACCTGTAAATCTACGGACAGTTTGTGTTAAAATAATAACGGCCTTTCTGTAAAATAACAAAAACTCAATCTGTAATGAAACTGCCTGCATTACCCCTCACACACACAGACAATCACGTACACACACACACACACACACACACACACACACA
>JACXGM010040514.1:0-10299 GCA_016801145.1 Umbra pygmaea
CTGGGTGCCCTCTTAGGAGCTTCAAAAGGTGTCTCAAAGACACGACGGGGAAGGATGTAGTCCCCATCGATAGCCTCCCTGACGATAAAGTCCTCATAGGAGGCTTCATAGAGGTCCCATAGAGGATCCTCCTGGTCCCAGCCACTGAAAAACGGCTCACTCCCAGCCATTTTATATGTATGGCGAGGTATTCTGTAATATCTGTAATGAACACTCAAATATGTAAAATAGAACAATGTTATTTTATTGACCCGAATGACAGTCCATAGGAACAGGTACAGCTAGGTATATCCACAGGCAAGGTAATTCAAACAGGCAGATGGTCAGGACGGAATAGCATGTCAGGCTAAGGTACAATAGGGATCTTCAAAGGCAGAGTAATCCAAACAGGCTGAGGTCAGAACGGAATAGCATATATGGCTAAGGTACAATTAGGGATATTCAAAGGCAGAGTAATCCAAACAGGCTGAGGTCAGAACGGAATAGCATATATGGCTAAGTTACAATAGGGATCTTCAAAGGCAGAGTAATCCAAACAGGCTGAGGTCAGAACGGAATAGCATATATGGCTAAGGTACAATTAGGGATATTCAAAGGCAGAGTAATCAAAAACAAGGCAAAGGTCAAACCAGAACTAGAATACACAAAGGAATGCTCAGTAATGAAATCGTACTTACAATACCTTGCAAGGAGGCAAAGGATGTGTGTGGCTTATATACTAAATGGAGTATGCAGGTGTGGTGAATCATGATAATTGAGTCCGGGTATGGGAACTGTAGTTTTTAGGAGGTATGACTAGGGAAGCTGTAGTCCACAGGAAGTAGAACTGATAAATGGGAATTGTAGTTCTGAGCGGGATGGAATAGGGAAGTGGCAGTGTCCAGGGTAGGGGAATTGGGAATCGTTACAACAAGGATAAAAACATGATTGAAAGCACGCTTAGTGCAGAACTTTTAAATATTAGTATGTGGATGGTTGATAATAGATTGTCACTTCAATTAGGAAAAACTGAATCTATATTGTTTGGAACAAAGATAAAGTTAAAGAAAGCCTTAGGTTTTAAGGTCGTAGTTAGAGATACTGTAATTGCTGCTAAGGAATCAATCAGTTACCTTGGATGTATGTTAGATTGCCATTTATCTGGAGTAGGTCAGGCCCAAAAGTTAATTACCGCTTTATGGCCAGAATATCAAAATTTTTGGATGAAAAAACAAAGCTAATGCTGGCAGAAGCATTAATTCAACCTTATTTTGACTATGCGTGTGGCTCATGGTATAGTGGTGTCACAGTAAACCTGAAACAAAGGCTTTAGACATCTCTAAATAAATTAATAAGGGTTATTTTAGACCTCCCCATAAGAACTCATCTGGAATCTTTCCACTTTGAAAGGGTGAGATGGTTGAAAGTGGAGGACTGAGTCTCAGATGCAACTGGGTATGGTACATAAAATTGTTTATGGAGATGTTCCCAAATATTTTAATAATTATTTTAATAGAGTAAATGAAGTTCATAGTTACTCCACTAGGAGTAGCTTAACAGATATTTTACCCCCCAGATCTAAGAATAATCTGGGCAAACAGTCTTTTCTTTATGCTGGAACAACCCATTGGAATTGGTTACCTGGTAGACTCAAGACAGTTAGATGTCTTTGGGATTTATTGTGTCATCCCTGACTATTTATGTATTTTAATGTATGACACAGAGTACGGTTTCATATTTTATATTTAAGTGGTCAAAAAAAATCAATCAATCAATCAATCACAGTTCACAAGTCCTATTTCTATCAAATATCTCAGATTTAGTGTAGCTATAACATTCACAACATTACGACTACTTAATGTCAGCTACGCTTCTTGAAAAAAAAAAGGGTTTTGTTTTCACTTCATTGAAAAAATACATTAAGGAATAAAATCAAAGATCACAAATTCAATATTTAAGTTTTAAATTCATGTCTCATATGTCCTTAAAGCATAGAATGTTGGAGTTCTAGCAAATATCTCAGTTTTAAAATAGCTATGAAAACGAAATAATTTTTAATCATAATGTGACGTAAACAGCCAGTACCAAAAGCTGTTAGCTTGTTTACTCAGCTGTTTTTGTACCTCAAATGAAATCGAATGGCAAAAAGAAAACACGGCTAGCACCCTCATTTTGTGAGTTATATATATACACAAGTCTTATATATAGCTTAGAATGTTGGGGTTCTAGTAAAATCTCAGTTTTAATGTACCTGTAAAATTCACAACGTTATGACTGCGAGTTTCAACTACACATACCGCAAACAGTAATGTTTGTTTTCTTCTCAAATGAAATCGAAATGCCAACTAGAAACACAACTACCAATGTAATATCCCAGGAGGGCATTGGGTTACGTCGGTCTCATTCCCCGGAGTATTGAGGGATGCATCCGGGGGAGTGAAAACCAAGTCTCTTCTCAGCACATCTGAAAGGTTTTACCTCATCAGGACCGGTATAAAAAGGAAGCACGACCTCCTGTTCTTTGTGTGTGATTTCACCTATGCTGTTGGCATTGTTTATTTTGTTCGTGCTACCTGCTGGGTTAACATTCATTTGTTATAAAGTAGTCCTGCATATCATACCTTCTCCTGCGTCTGCGTTCTCATTTTTTAGGTTATATATAAATGTCTTATATGTTCTTAAAGCTTAGAATTGTAATGGTGTGCGCTCAGGTAGGTGAATACACAAGACTTTGTATAAAATAACAATGCAATTTATTTAGATCCCTGCATATATGAATAAAGCTACAAACCAAAACGAGATGTATAAATAAACCTAACCTAGAGAGTGCCACTACTGGGACATAACTAAAAGACACACAAAACAAAAGAGCTACTACAGAATCGAAGGCACAGGCAAGCTTGACAAATGCTAACTTAGAAAAACGGTTCTACATAAATCAAAGGGCAGGTATGCAGGAATATAGTACTCACGAACGCACAGATGATCTCAGCAAACAAGAAAAGAACCAGGCAGGGAAAACTTCTGACCTTACATTCAATGACCCAGCACTGACTAAAGAAACAAGGAAGGCTTTATACAGGAACTGAGGAAAACACATTAGGGACAGCTGACACAAATGAACTACTAATTGGGTAAGACCTGAACACAAGGGAGGGACTGACATACTGCAACCACACAAGGGAGACATAGGACTAACATGAATGCTGGGCCATGCATGAACCAAACTGACACAAGACTAAATAACTGAACAGGGTAAACAGACAATACAAGACAAAAAGGACTCCTGAGATAAGCTCATGACCGGCATAGTAAGGGGAGCATCACAGAATCTTGGGATTCTAGCAAATATATAGGTTTTAGTGTAATTATAAAAATCACAATGTTAGACTACTTAATGCCAGCTAAACGTCTGTAAAACAATTAGATTTTACTTAGGAAATAAAGGTTAGCACATTTCACCAATGTTAAACTTTTAGTACAAAATATTTTACTTACGGTCATAAAATCCTTCTCTTTGGTCATCAAAGGGTCCCAGTAATGACATAAAGCATAATTTTCCCAGGTAAAATCCATCTTGAATGTGAAACTTGCATTTCCTACCGGACCGTTACTGAATGTATTTATAAATAAATGAAAAACCTAGTGTATTTTAACCACGGGCCTGCACGTCTGAACAAAAGACAGATGTGAAAAGTGTCCAAAAGCTTAGCAATTTTTACATATATGTCATCCTTATGAAACAGAGATCTTAAAAATGTGCAAGATTAACAATTTAACTGAAGATTGACAGAGCTAATTTATGAAAGAAATGTGTTGTTCGTCTCAGGACCCGGATGTAAACGTCATTACGGTGCGTTTTTTCAAAACATATAGTTTCACAAACAAAGCTACAGTTTATTGGCTGTTCACTCAAACACTCTAAAATGTTAGACTTATGTGGCCAGCCCCTTACCAACATGATTTGAATTGGATCCAGCATCCTATCTTAATATATGGCTTTGTAGGGTTCTTTCAAGAGGATGTAGAAAAATAAAAACAGAAAATAAGTATGCATTTTCTTTATTTTATCTTGTGCCATATTCACTGTGTATATTTATTTGAAATGAATTTTACATATACAAAAATTTCAAAGTCTTTTCTTTAAAGAAATATCAACCATATATTTGTCCTTGCCTCAGGTCCAGTGTAACAAGAGTTTAACTTTAGGTATGATGTTTTAGGCTGGATTTTACAAATCGGGGGCGAGGCTTAAGAGGTTAACAGCTGAAAATATTCACATTATTTCAAAACTATCTAAAAGCAGGATAAATAATGTGTCCAGCGAGCTGTGCGTCATGTGCAAGCACCTGTCGAGTGAGAATATAATGGAAAGCTTGTCATCGTTCGTTTCATTCAAATGTTTTGGACCGAAATTGCTTTTTCTACTATGGCGTCTACAACGAGTGGAGGTTATTTTCAAGTTATATTTCTGCCGGTTATTCCAATAAACATGTGTTGAAAACAAGCATAATGTTACAGAAAATGTCGAATGTGCTTTAACAGGCGATGAGAATGCATATTATGGTAGTTTTCTACATACAGTACAATAAGGTGTGCAAGAATTGTTGTAATAGTGTGTGTTAGTATTGTAATAGTGTGTAATAGTATTGTAAAAGTGTGTCATAGTGTTGTAATAGTGTGTAATAGTATTGTAGTAGTGTGTAAAATGTTGTTATAGTGTGTAATAGTGTTGTAATAGTGTGTAATAGTATTGTAGTAGTGTGTAAAAGTGTTGTTATAGTGTGTAATAGTGCGTAATGGTGTGTAATAGTATTGTAATAGTATTGTAATAGTGTGTAATAGTGTGTAATAGTGTTGTAATAGTGTGTAATAGTATGTAATAGTGTGTAATAGTGTTGTATTAATGTTGTAATAATGTGTAATTGTATTGTTATAGTGTGTAATACTATTGTATTAGGGTTTAATGGTATTGTAATAGTGTGTTATAGTGTTGTAATAGGCAAGGCAAGGCAAGTTTATTTATACAGCACATTTAATACACAATGGCAATTCAAGGTGCTTTACATAAACAGGAAAACAAAAAATGTAAAACAGAGTAAAGATAAACTTAAAGCAATTAAAGTAAAAGTGAAAAACAATTAGAAAAATAGTACAGTTTAAGAAATAAAAGAGACTGAGCGAACCATATAAAATATAGTGCAATCAGTTCGGACTTAGCACAGAGTTCATTCAGTAAATGCGTAGCTAAACAGATATGTTTTGAGTCTGGATTTAAAGGTGACTAATGTTGGAGCACATCTGATCTCCTCTGGGAGCTGGTTTTAGCTGCAGCTGGCATAGTAGCTAAAAGCAGATTCTCCGCATTTTGAGTGAGTCCTTCGTATCTCTAGCTGATGTAATTCTGATGATCTGAGTGGTCTGTTGGGTTTATATTCAATAAGCATATCTGGAATGTATTTAGGTCCTACACCAATAAATAATTTATATACCAGTAATAATACTTTAAAGTCTATCCTAAATGTGACTGGGAGCCAGTGTAGAGACTTGAGGACTGGCGTGATATGCTCATATTTCCTGGTTCTGCTTAGAATCCTGGCCGCAGCATTCTGTATGAGCTATAGCTGTCTTATGGTCTTTTTGGGAAGACCAGTGAGGAGGCCATTACAATAATCCACCCTGCTGGTGATGAAAGCATGTACAAGTTTCTCTAAGTCTTGTCTGGAAACAAAGCATCTTATTCTTGAGATATTTTCAAGATGATAATATGCTGATTTAGTTATCGCTTTAACATGACTACTGAAACTAAGGTCCGACTCCCGAATCACACCAAGATTCCGGACTTGATCTTTGGTTGTTTGACCCCTAGTATCAAGGTATGCGTTCACCTTGAGAACTTCATCTTTGTTTCCAAATGCAAGGACTTTGGTTTTCTCTTTGTTTAACTGAAGAAAGTTTTGGCACATCCAATTGTTAATTTCATCAATGCATTGGGATAGGGGGTCAATGGGGCTATAGTCGTTAGGCGATATGGCTAAGTAGATCTGGGTGTCGTCTGCATAGCTGTGGTAAGCAATTTGTTTCTTTCTCATTATTTGGCTCAGTGGGAGCATATACAGGTTGAATAGGAGGGGTGCGAGAATTGAGCCTTGTGGGACTCCACATGTCATGGATGTCCACTCAGACTTATGGTTGCCTAAACTCACATAGTAACATCTTGCTTCTAGGTAAGACCTGAACCATTTTAGGACCATCCCAGAAAGCCACAGCCAGTTTTCCAGCCTGTCAAGAAGTATGTTGTGGTCGACAGTGTCAAATGTAGCACTAAGGTGGAGTAGTACCAGCACTGATAGTTTGCCTGTATCTGTATTGAGGCAAATACCATTTATTATCTTTACGAGCGCTGTCTGTGTACTGTGATTTGGTTGGAAGCCAGATTGAAAATGATCTTGCCTATGAAAGGGAGATTTGAGATTGGTCTGTAGTTGCTCAGTACGGTGTGATCCAAATTGCTCTTTTTCAGGAGGGGCTTAACAACTGCAGTTTTTAGGGACTTAGGAAAAGTCCCAGAAAGAAGTGAGGAATTTACCAATTCTAGGAGATCTGCTTCTAAACAGTTAAACACACTTTTAAAACAAGATGTGTGAAGTGTGTCAAGGGCGCAGGTTGATGTTTTAAGGTGCTGTACTGTTTTTTCCAGAATGTTACCATTAATTGCTTCGAAAACAGACATAGTGACTAATTTCTGAGGTTGTGGTCTGATCTGTCTGACCTCAGCGCAACTCAAAGTTGTGCTGATCACCTTTCTGATATTATTAATTTTCTCTGAGAAGAAAGAAGCAAACTCACTGCATTTACTGTCTGAGAGCATTTCACTGGGAATGTGACTCGGGGGGTTTGTTGGTACAGTAGGAAAAAGAGTGCGTGTGTTGTTAAAGTTGCTGTTTATAATATTTGAGAAAAAGGTCTGTCTAGCTTTGCCTAGTTCTACATTGAAGGCATGAAGGGTGTTTCAATAGATGTCATAATGGACTTCAAATTTTGTCTTCCGCCACATGCGCTCAGATTTTCTACAATTTCTCTTCATATTTTGAACTGTTGTTGAGTTTCTCCATGGTGCCTTTTTTCTTCCTGACTTTCACAGGAACAATATTATCAAATGCACTCTTAACTTTTGAGTTAAAGGAATCAAGGAAAAAATCAACAGAGTCCGCAGATATGCTTGGTGTTAAAGATAAAGTCTTCATAAATAGGACCCTAGTGTTTTCATTCAAGAATCTGAATGAAAACACTTAATAGTTTGTAATAGTGTTGTAATAGTTTGTAATAGTGTTGTAATAGTGTGTAATTGTTTTGTAATAGTGTGTAATAGTATTGTAAAAGTGTGTAATAGTATTGTATTAATGTGTAATAGTGTGTAATAATGTTGTAATAGTGTTGTAATAGTGTGTAATGGTATTGTAATAGTGTGTAACTGTGTGTAGTAGTGTGTAATAGTGTGTAATAGTATTGTACCTTTGTGTAATAGCATGTAATAGTATTGTAATACTGTGTAATGATATTGTAATATTGTGTAATAGTGTTGTAATAGTGTGTAATAGTATGTTATAGTGTTGTAATAGTGTGTAATAGTATTGTAATAGTGTGTAAAAGTATTGTAATAGTGTGTAATTATATTGTAATAGTGTGTAATAGTACCGTAATGGTATTGTAATACTGTGTAATAGTGTTCTAATTGTGTGTAATAGTGTTGTAATTGTGCGTAATCGTATTGTATTAGTGTGTAATAGTGTGTAATAGTGTTGTAATAGTGTTGTATTAGTGTGTAATAGTGTTGTAAAACTGTTTAATAGTATTGTAATCCTGTGTAATAGTATTGCAATAGTGTGTAACAGTATTTCAACAGTACGTAATATCATGTAATAGTATTGTAATAGCATTGTATTGGTTTTGTAACAGTGTGTAATAGTGTTGTATTAGTGTGTCATAGTGTGTTAGAGTGTTGTTATAGTGTGTAATAGTGTTGTAATAGTGTTGTAATAGTGTGTAGTAGTATTTTAATAGTGTGTAATAGAATGTAATAGTGTTGTAATAGTGTGTAACATTATTGTAATAGTGTGTAATAGTGTTGCAACAGTGTTGTAACTGTATGTAATAGTATTGTAACAGTGTGTAATAGCATGTAATAATATTGTAATACTGTGTAATAGTATTGTAAAAGTGTGTAGTAGTATGTAATAGTGTGTAATAATATTGTAATTGTATTGCAATAGTGTTGTAATATTGTGTAATAGTGTTGTAAAAGTGTGTAATAGTATGTTATAGTGTTGTAATAGTGTGTAATAGTATTGTAATAGTGTTGTAATAGTGTTGTAACAGTGTGTTATAGTATTGTAACAGTGTGTAATAGCATGTAATAATATTGTAATACTGTGTAATAGTATTGTAATAGTGTGTAATAATGTGTAATAGTGTTGTAATAGTGTTGTATTAGTGTGTAACAGTGTTGTAATACTGTTTAATAGTATTGTAATAGTGTGTAATAGTACTGTAATAGTGTGTAACATTGTTCAACAGTATTGTAACAGTGTGTAATAGCATGTAATAGTATTATAATACTTTGTAATATTATTGTAATAGTGTGTAACAGTGTGTAACAGTATTGTAACAGTGTGTAATATCATGTAATAGTATTGTAATACTGTGTAATAGTATTGTAATAGTATTGTATTAGTGTTGTAATAGTGTATAATAGTGTTGTAGTAGTGTGTCATAGTGTGTTATAGTGTTGTAATAGTGTGTAATAGTATTCTAATAGTGTATAATAATATTGTATTAGTGTTGTAATAGTGTTGTAATAGTGTGTAATAGTATTGTAATAGTGTGTAATAGTGTTGTAATAGTGTTGTAATAGTGTTGTAATGGTGTGTAATAGTGTGTAATAATGTTGTATAGTATGTAATATTATTGTAATAGTGTGTAATAGTGTTGTAATAGTGTATAATAGTATTGTTATAGTGTGTAATAGTGTTGTAATAGTGTATAATAGTTTTGTAATAGTGTGTAATATTGTTGTCATAGTGTCTAAAAGTGTGTAACAGTGTTGTTATAGTGTACAATAGTGTGTAATATTATTGTAACAATGTTTATTAGTATTGTAATAGTGTGTATTAGTCTCATACTAATCATGGTAGTATCTTGCTAAAATCATGCTAGTAACATATTAATCATGCTAGTATCATGCTAACAACATGCTAATCTTGCTAATATTTTAGTAAAACATTTCCTACCACACCACACATTTATTTCTGCCACTCTAAAAACTACTAGTGGTGGCAAGATCACTTCACACAATTTCCCCAGAATGTGTACCTAATCTAGTTACTTACGTTTCTGTGATTTCCATTGTCTGTTCTGTATGGCCCAGCATCATTTTAGCCTTCTATGTCTCCCTCTTGTGGATTTAGTTAGTCAGTGTTTTGTCAGCCCCTTACTTGTGTCCATGTAATTAGGTTATTTATGTCAGCTGTGGGTAGTTTGTTTTTCCCTTTATATAACTGTCTAGCTTTAGATGCTGGGTCATTTATTAACTCTGCTATGAAGTACATCTTACTCTTCTCTGCCTATCAAAAGTTTTGTCCTGTAATTACCTGTTGAGTATTTTTCTTTAGTGTTGCCTGCTAAGTAAGCCATTGATGATCTTTGTTATCTTTAATATGCCTTTAGTATCTATAGTCTTTGTATAATGGGTTTTGTTTTGTGCCCTGCATATTCCTTTGTTTTGTAGTTGCCACAATATAGGTGCATTTCTTAGTTTTGTTTCTATTGCTTATTACTGTCTTATCATTATTGATTGATTTTGTTTAATTTCGAACATATAAAGGAAAACAGAACAGACAGTTCACACAGAAAATATTATTTTAAAAAAAATGTTCGAAAAGAAGTGGGAATAAGTTTACACTTATTTAATCACACCCCTTCCCCAGCCTTTATCTTTAATTATCTAGTTTTGCATTCTCTTTCTTTATTTTCTTTTTCTTTCCCCTTGAAATCTTCCAAATATTTTCCAAGTGATTTACAACTATATATACAAATATAGTTGCAAGCAACGATGGGACGGAGTACTCCGATATGGGAAGTATAGGAAAATAGGCTTCCAATGGTACCAACCATTACGTTCTACCATGTACGGTTCAGAAAATATAATAACATGAGTCAATAAACCCTTGGTCGGCCATTTTGTCCACCATTTTACATTGTATCTCTTAGTCCATATCACCATTAAGGAAGGCACATATGAGACACCTGTATGCCAAAGCG